>DWDV01001834.1:0-12487 GCA_018245615.1 Mimoniades ocyalus | reverse complement strand
CGTCTCGATTTATAAATTTTCTGCGATGGACTAATATTAGATAAAGCGTGTAGAAAATTTGAAAAACGAAAAAAAAAATCCTGTGCCTAAAGTATGAAAGATATTTGATTGAAAATTTATTTGGAGGCTTGGAAGATAGATAGGTACATGTGGTTAAATATATTGTCGTAATATGGTATCCACTCTGTATGATAGTAATACAGAATTGTTTTATACATAAACATTCATACGTCCACCTGCTGTCATTATGTGGAGTTTTTTTTTTTTATAATATGGAAGTAGCAGACGAGCATGCAGTCCACCTGATGCTAAGTGGCTACTGCCGCCCATAAACATTTGTAATCAACCCCAGATAAGATTAGATACCTATCTCAGGTCGACCACAGATGCGCCACTACCCCTGAGGACTAAGGTGGAATGCCTCCAAAAAGTATGTCTCCCTTATCACACCCTTCAAACCAGAACACAGCAGCGCTTAACACTGCTGTTTTAAGGCAGAAATAGGTGTGGCGGTGGTGCCGCCAGAGTCGAGCCACAGAGGGTTCTACCACCTCTAAGTAAAATAAGCATAATGTCCTACTATCCGCTGTAACCTCTCATCACAGGCCGAGCCAACACATGACATGCCAACCCACGCCATGCCAAGCCATGTCATGCATATCCATGCCTAGTCAATGAATCTCAAAGCCATGTTTCAACGGAGTTTACCCGTGATAATTTAGTCACACAGTTCACAACAATTTAGTCGCGAAAGTATAAGGCCGCATCGCTTGTTTTAAAAGGCTTTTAAAACAGTGACTTTTATTCCATATAACAATTTTATACAATAATTGCACATTAAGTAATTGAAATTTCATGTTAGATGTGTAGTTCGGGAACGCGATGTACTCAATCTGGGGTTACTAACTCACTCTCTTATTATAAATTATTCATAAAGTTTTGGGCGCAGCCACGCGCGCATGTACAAATGTTACACACATATGTAACATTTGTAAAGTGGTACGTGTTTTTATTTGTCTTTCGTTACCCTAATTTATATTCCGTTTCCTTTACTCACATTTTATTACGAATTCTTCGTATATGCCCACAACATTAAGTGATAAGACAGTCTGTCTAAGAGATACGAGTGGTAACGGAGTAGTGATTATGATTTGAAACTTAATTTCCTGAACAGGAAAGGACGAGCGCACAAATGCACTAAGCTAGATTACTTTACAGCTGCATTTATCATTCATTTCACGTTTGGGTCAGTGTGACCTTGAATGGCAGTGGCATGTGTTGCTCAGATTTTATTAATTAACAAAAGAGTATAAAATAAAGAAATCATAAAAATGGAATTTATTGTAACAATACAAAAAAATAAGACAAATTAAATTCTTCATATCGGACGCCCTAGAATAAACAGGATCTTTTGATAGCATAAAGTTGGATAAAACGAAAAGATTATATGCAACTAATCCAAAATTATTAATTAATTTATAAATATATTTTAAAACCGAGCACATCATAATAAGTCACTTTTCATTCAGTGGTACACTCGTATTGCGGAGTAATGATATTATTAAATTACAATCTGCGATAATATGAATAGAAACAGTGGAGATTTATTTTCATATAATATGTACATAAAAAGCATAAATCGTAATTTAATATATTGTGTGGAAGAAGCACGACAGCTTCGTAAAAATAAAGATATTCGACACTGGCCTGAAGATATGTGTGTATGTAATAATTATATTATTAATTATATTATAAAGATTTAGTTTTTCTCTCCAAGGAACTTTTTGTACAGTATACAATTCTACATTTACCAGTACTTGCTACAATCGATACCATTTCTTCTTTTAGCGGCATCGTGCGAAATACCACTTATAAAATTGTTTGCGTTTTTTACTCTCATTGTTTTTTGTAGTATGTGCCACTTTTTAGACGGACATTCTTTGTATGGGAAAAAACAAATAAACTCCCATCTAATATAATGCTACAGTATTCACTACGATAAATTACTGAATGGCGTGCGCAGGCCTATATAAACGTGAACGTAACGTACTCTGTCTTTGTGCGTTGAATCCAATCTTAATTACACTCGTAAAGAAGTACGGCTTGTTCAGAAAAGGTACTGATATGATGATGGAGTGCTTAGGATGGTTTATAGCGTATACAATTATCACTGAAACTGCCACTCGTACTTCCAATGTTAGCAAGTAACGGTGATTACATCTTATAACTTTATTATGATCTTATAAGTGTTTTAATAATCGTGTGTTGTAAATGTTTATCAAATAATTTGTATATCTGCAACATCTTATTACTAATTAATTAACTATTAATTTAAGATGATAATCTATACTTATACGTGGTTTAGTAACTTAAATAATATGTAGTTAAAACCATAAATTATAAATTATTGACATTTGTCATTCGTTGCAAAAGCTCTAAGTACCCAGTCGGCGCGGGTCTCTCTGCTGCGATTGACCATTTCCAGTGTCAATCTGCTTACACTCCAAATACGTACTTTGATATGAAGGGGTCATTAAAATTGACGCAAGATAATTAAGACAGCTCACTTCATATAAATAGTAATATGTACTTATGTATAAATCACGAGAAATAAGAAGAAAAAAACTCCTTTTGTATAATTTATTTCCACAAGTACGAGTAGGTAGACACGCCGAAAACATTAGATATTTTAAAACAAGTTTTAATTTTGTATAAATGCTTTTTTATTGCACAAAAAACTAACAGCATGTGGATATATCTCAATATAACAAAAAATCTTTAACCTGTGTTCCAGCTGCCAAACATAATTTTTCTACAGTGTGAGGCCCATCTGAAGATAAAATCAATAGTTACAAATGAAGTTAAAAATGTGTTCAAGTTGCAAATAACAATTAAAAATTCAATGTATATTACTGAACATAATGATAACTACAAGATGTAAATATTACAATCGATTAAAAATATAAAAAATACTGAATAATTGTAATAACATAACGTTACTACACTAACTCGTCTGTCAGCAGTGTTAGTTGGAATAAAAAAACTCACCTATTTGGTACCATTCCGTAGAAGGCATACCCGCGTCCTGACGCGCTGAAGTAAAAGCTTGTCTCATAGCGAATGGCACGGCCACTGCCATACAAGTTGCAGGCTCTCCAGTTACTATCAACAAAACATATTATTTATTAAATATAACAAAATATATTCACATTTGTTCTTATGCACACACTTTACAGATAATAATTACTAGTCCAAATTACATTGAACTGCAGAAAAATTAATAAGTAAGAAATCATCTTACCCTTAGCTCCTAAGTATAAGTTAGGACCGTATGATTTTTCTCTAAAGTATATTCTGAAATCTAGCGGAATATCTGTAGCTCCTGGCACCCAATAATTCCAGGTGCGATCTGTGAGGTTTTCACCTGTATCCTTACGGTAGATTAGTTCTTCGGTTGTCATATAGCCGAGGCCCATAATGAAGGCTCCTTCCACCTAGAAATGTACATTAATGGTGCACTATGAAATAAAACATGTAATTTATAGTTATAGACTTCTTCAATTAGTTTAACTTACTTGCCCCACATCCATTTTTGGGCTAACGCTCTGACCAACGTCTTCCAGAATATCCACGCGGTCTATTTCCCACTGTCCTGTTATTATATCCACAGTCACTTGGGCTACAGTAAAACCGAATACGTCAGGGTAGACGTCACTGTCTGAAGTAATATGACTACGGATTTGAAGATCAACATTTGAATTAAAAGCTTGATGAATAAGTTCTTCCCAAGTCGGATTATTCATCTGAGCTCTTATCGGCTCAAGCCTTTCTAAGAGTCCCTTGCAACATCTTTCAACTCCCAATCCAATGTTTTGTGATGCAGTACTGCCTCCAGTTATAAAGCAGTTAGGATTAATAGTTGTGTCAGTTGCTTGGACTTGAACTTTGGTTATGGGTATTTTCAAAACATAAGCACAAATTTGTATGGCTTTTGTGTTTATCGCCTGTCCTAATTCAATTCCGCCATGAGCTATAATAACAGTGCCGTCACTGTGATAAACTGATAGGCTTACGTTGAAATAGGCCACACTAGGAATCTTCCAATTCATAAATGCAACACCCAGTCCTCGCTTTTTCCATCTGTTAGATGCATTGAATTCTTCTACTTCAGTTTTTCGCTGAATGTAATTTGCTTTCTCTTTAATTGTGCTTACCATTTCTAAAATATCCTTCGATCTGGATGGTTCCATATTAGCTAAACGTACCTCTATTGGATCAAGAGATAAAGCGTAGGCGATTCTTTCCATTATTATTTCAGCCATTACAACTGCTTCCAATGTGCCTGTCGACCAAAGAAAAACTTAACTAAGTTTGTTACTTCCTCTTCCAAAATAATATTCAAAGCGATCAATATTCAACTTGACCACCTATCAAACGAATTTTCAATGTTTTTCACTGATAACATATGTTCCTTTAATATGATAACATTGTTTTAACGTCAAAAACGTCAATGTCAAAATAACAATTTCATGTATGACAACAGTGATGAATGTGGAAAAAGCACTGCAGGTATGTAAGGGTACAGATATTAGGAACTAGTTTGCCTACCCCATAAGGGACGTAGCGTGATGATATAATAATAATAATAATACATAGTACAACGACTACGACATACAAAACATACGAGTACATACAACGACTGCCTCGTTGGTCGTGTTGGTTGCAAGTGCGACTGCCGAATGGGAGGTTCTGGGTTCGATTCCCGGATCGGGAACTACTAAATTTTCTAATTTAGATTTCCTAGTAGTAGCTCGAAGTCTGGATATGTGCCCGGTGTATGGCAATAGGTTCACCACCTATGCCATAGTGGGACGTAAACATAACTAGTGAAATGTGGGATTGTTCTACATTCCTCTGCATATTTCTTCGGGGATGACAGGCGTGATGTTAAGTTAATACATAGTCACCTGGGGAGCGACACCACGTATTAGACGGTATATCGGTTGTAACATTATAAGATTTGTAGTTCCATTTAGATTTATCATAACAATTGTTATAAGAGTCGCTTGCCAATAATGTCAGAAGTTCATTTACTATATATCCGTTATCCTCATATAATTCTTCATTAATGTATTGAATAACGCCTTTGTTATTAATGGCAATCTGAAATTTAATCATTATTAATCAGAAAATAAATCAATGAAAATAATATGAACTAATATAGTAGTGTGATTATTAAAAGATATGTGTTAAATAAAGAGAATTCCTTTTCACCGCCTAACATCAAAGTTCGCGTTGTTACATTTTTCTTAGAAGTGTGTGAACTGCAATGACTTTTCCGGTGGTAATGATCCTGAATGCCAAACCAGAAATTGAGGGGGTGAGTTCCATCCAAGACAAATAGGTGTTTAATGATGGAGTGTTTGTTCTTCGTCTGAGTATGAAATTATCAACATGTGGAAGAGCACATAAATGTTTATATCCCTATATGCATGGATGATTATAAGCTGTTTTGTTAACATAGCAAAATCTGTATTTTTATGAATAAGGTGGCTGTGAATAAGTGGCCCAAGATACTATTATATGCTTCATTAGAAGCTATGGTTATCGTTTAAACTTATGAACTCTGCATAGAAATTACTTCAAAATCCGTGCTGCAACTTAGTCTTTTTCCAATCGCTCTCATATTTGTTCTCAATGATTGTATGAATCTACAAGGCCTATTCAACTTGTAAGCCACTAGGTTGCATGCCAAAGCGATTTGACTAGCTCTAGATATTTTAATGCCAAAAGCACCTCCTAACCGACGAACTTGAACATTAATCCTGAAATGGCAAAATGTCGAATTTTAGTGTCACAAATAAAAAGTATAATTTATGATAATAGTTATGAAAATAAGCACAAAATAAAATGAAAACTCTAAATACGTTTTTGTAAATATACACTGAAAATTATGTTTTTTTCGTTATAACACGGGCGAGTAGTGAGACACTCGGAATAACATTAAAAGAAATAAAAGTACATGAAAAATATTAAAATAATGTTTAACCTATTTTCTTGGATATTTAAAAGCCGCGATGTCATTACTTGTATGCCATCCATCCACTGTGATGCAGGATAAGTAGTCAGTCCTTCTTCTGATGGCACGGAAACGCATACCAAAGTCTCAATACAAAAATGGTACTGACCAAATATGGTATGGTTACTTTTAATCTTCATGGCTATATCGTTACCAGGATTGGTTGCAGCCATAGTTGTGAATAGAGCCACTCTACTAAGATCACGTTTGGCTACTTTAATATCAAGCACCGGAGATTTCACATTACTATATGTTACATTTACTAGTTTAGCTGCTACATCAGCAGTATGTTGAGTATCAGCTACAATTATTCCTAAGGGTTGGTTGTAATATTTCACTTTACCATTGCAAAGCAACTCTTCGTTTGCTGAATAGAGGATGCTCTCTGCTGGTGTGAATGAGTTCAGCCCCGGTATATCTTTAGCTGTATAAAATGCTATAACTCCTGTTTTTTTCTGTAATTGTTAAAAAGTGTAAATCGCGACGATCCAACATTATCTTACATTCTGTCAATTTATAAGTCTTACGTATTGACTAATTATAAAAATAACCCAATAAAAATTTAAACTTACTAAAGCGCTACGCGCATCAATTTTTTGTATAGTTCCAAGAGCAACAGTAGTTAAGACAAATGCAGCGTATACTTCATGAGGAAGAGATGGTCTATCTTCTGTATAAGTGGCTTCACCCGCACACTGGATCTGTAATGGTCATACACGCAGACCATTATTAGAATACGGCGTTTTGATTTTTTATATCTTATTTGTCCAAGGGATCGGTGTACAATTATTCATGCTATTCAGTTAAAAATATTTTCATAATCTTTCTACAAAAATGGCAAACTAATTACGTAATCTTTTATCCAACTTATTTAACTTTCACTCACCAAGGCATCTACTTTCTGTATGGGTTCATTAAGCGGGTATAATGAGGGATCTGTATGATACTCCTGTTGTCCTCTAGAGACTCCTCGATTTGACTTTATGTCGATGGCACCTGATGCATAACGAACACCTACAAGACTAGGTGGACACAGTGATAGGATACTCTGCAATAAATTTCCAACCCAGCGTGAGATGGTGTACGTAAATAAAAATATTTGTTACTTTTAAATATAATTGTGCTCCTAAATAAATCCAGTTTTGTTTTTCCAATGAATACTGTCGAATGTCTTATATAAACGCAAAGAGGGAATGGTTAGGATACGGTCTCTGGTGGTTTAGGTATGTGCGTTTAAATAACAAAACAATAATTCCGTCGCGTGCAATTTTGAAAAAATCTTTTGGACTTTACATAAGTTATCATCTCACCTTATAAAATAATCCAATAGCAAGTTGTTTCCTGTATGTCACAGAGGGTTCTGGAGGATTTTCTGTTAAAACTAACTCATTGGAAAGCACCTTAATCCCTCCTTGCAATGTTTCATTTTTGAACAGTTTCCGGCCTCTTAAATACCCTTCAAGATTTACTGCCCGATTAAACGAAGTAGATAGACCACCATATATTATTTGACAGTCTTGTACACGATTTTCTGAGTTAAGCTTATACAAAAAACCAGCGTTAACAAAAGCATGAGCATTTTGTGCTCGAGGCATTATCTGTAAAATGTTGTTATTTTAAGTATTTTATTCCTGGAACTACAAAATCTAAAGTAATAAAACAAAACAACCCAAAAGAATATCCACAAGCAATGGCAAAGATAGAAATATTATGTCATATAGGTATCATCGTATCAGTGATCTATAATCGCCGGAACCTGATTTTGTCTAAGTGAGCTGAGTCTACTGTAGCATGTTTTATGAAAACAACATTACTGTAGTCGAAGTATTACTTGATTTACCTTTTTAAATATCTGCAATTTTTATGTTAAATTATTTTATATATTGCATCATTGTCAACAAGATCGTCATCAACCACTAACGAAATTCACTATGTTTTCCTCTGCAATATTATTCATACTTAAGTACATTACTTCGGAAATTCCTTTCCAATAAATTTTGTCTTTACTTTTCTCTTTTATTTACTAATTTTACCGTTTAATACATAACTACAAAAATAGAAAAAATATGTAAACTACACACTTACTACGTAAATTGTGTATCTACGCTCTTCTTCATATGTACAACTGAGTAGAAGAAGCTTTAAGTTTAATTTGCGCTCTTAATTCATACAATTAGCGATGTTAGTAGAGTTTTAGTAAATTGCGTTTTATTGTATTACATATTATTAACTAGGTCCACAGTTAAAAATATAATAAGAGATGTTCGTGTGTCCATACCTTATATGTTAAAAACTTAAATCGGTTGTTGAGCGGAGGTAACATTACGTTTAGAATCATCTTCCCTCTCATGTTTACAGTTAAGAAATGATTCATAGTAATTGTCCTGGTCCACGTAGGACTACTCACTGAAATATAAAGCAACTACTCGTAAGAATTTTTCAATTTGCCTTCATAAAAATCTTTCATTTTATGATAAATTCATTTGGTGGTAAATGTTTTTTCTATTATTTAATTAGCGGGTATATGTATTGTAGACATGACAATTTTATATAGTGGTAATATCTATTGCAAGTAACAATTTATTTAATAATTAGTAGCGACATCTGTTCACGTAATATAATTGGGTAGGACTCAATTTGAAGTTATTACAGAGAGTGTGAAATGTTTTTGACCAATATCTACCAAAGGAAAATAATGATGCAAAAATGATTATTTTGTTTGCCTGGTGTCCGCGCATCACACGGAATTACCAGAAAACGCTTAACAATTTTCGGTGGATTCGTACGTTACACAGCTCAGCGGTGTGCCTCAGATTCATTACTTTTTCACAGAACCTACACAAAAGCTGCTAGGTTATTTAGAATATAAGTACCTACTTAATATTAAAATGTAGTTATACATAAATTACATTCACCATGCCACCTAATATGACGCATGTGTCGTACGTATGTACGCATACATCGAACAATCGACTGAGATTCCACTTAAGAGCAACGTCAAAATTAAAATCACTGTCAACCATCTAAAATTGATATCAGCGAATTTTCAACCGGCCAGTTAACATGAAGTACTCGTAGTTGAAGGTGTACCTAAATTCTTAAAGGTAAAAACGCCTGCTAAAGGTAAAAATGCCTGCCTCGTTGGTCGTGTTGGTTGCAAGCGCGACTTCCAAGCAGTCCTAAGTTCAAATCCCGGAACGGACACTACTACTTTTCTTAATTAGATTTTTGTAGTTGTGGCTCGGAGTAAAAAAATGTGCCCGGTGTATGGCAATAGGCTTACTACCTATTCCATAGTAGGACCTAAACGTAACCGGTGAAACGTGGGAGTGTTCTACACCCCTCTGCGGCTCTGCCTACGTCTTCGGGGATTACAGGCGTGATGTTACTTATGTTACGTTAGTTAAATGCGTTAATACTCGTAGTTATAAAAAGCAGTGAACATAGCTACTGGTAAATAAAATACGTACTTATAGTTATTTGAGCACCGACGGCCGAGAGAAGTAGAAATATGTCAGATGGGAAGTCATTGTGGTGATACTTTAACATCAAGTTCCCCGCGATTGTTCCTATCTGGAAATATTGATATAAACAATAGTTTTGAGTCGCATTTCTCCCTTCACCTTATCAGTCAAATTCACTATTTGGGGGTGTGAACGACAGTTTCCTTTATCAGAATGCAATTAACTTTTTAATGATTACCTCATTCAATGAATACAAACGTATATTTATTATTTAAAAAATTCATTTCGGTATACGGCAAAAGACTGACCCCCTATTCCATAGTCGGACCTCAACGTAACTGACAGAACGTGTATTATATTCTTTTGTCTACCTCTTCGTGAATTACAGGCGCAATGTTTTGTTTTATGAGATATAAAATTTTACGTCTGCATGTTATTCACTTTATATTATTCAATGTTTCAATTTGTACCACAGTAAATGCACAGTAACACTTACATTTCGAACAGCAATGTGAGCAACGAGGTTCAGATGTTCCCTCATAGCCTTGAGGTACCTGAAATATTCTTTGTTCTCCATGACACCGAATATTTCTATGGTCTCTGTGAGAGTGTTACCGGCTCCTATCAATAAATTCTGATCCAATTGGTAACCTTTAAGAGCATTCAACCGACTGATATCAATAAGTATTTGAGGGTATTCATCTATTGGGTAAGCTCCTGAAAGTTACAGAGATAAATAATATTGTGACATAAATCTTTCACGTACTGATGATATACAAAATGCATTAAACGTTTGTAGAATAACCATTAAATTATTATTTTTTCTTTTTAAGTCTTCTTACAGCTGCTTGCTGCGATGGTTGTATGAACAGATTAACGGATTTCTATTGAATTATCACCATCATTATTTAACAACATTTTGTATTTAATTTCAGTTAAGGAAGAAAATAGCAGAATAATTATATTTACGCTTAGTTCTGCAAGATCAGAAATTAATGTTTTTAAATTACATTTGAAATCAACAACCAAAACCTATTTATACGCAAATTCAAAATTCATTGGTGACTGAATCATTTACTTCATCATAAACTACTGTAGAGGCACATAGGCGGAACGTCACCTTTCGCAGTGTTGCCAGCTACCAACATGTACGACTGAGCGCCTTTTTCTTGTAAAATGGCGAATACATCTGCGGTGTCTCGCACTATATACCATTGTCTTCCGTCGCTGAGGTCTATGTGCATTATTGTGTGTAAAATATCATCTTCAGAAACAATGCACCAGTCAGATTCACTGCATGTTTCTTTATCGCAAACTTCGCCATCCTTTTTACATATTTTTAAATCCTCTATATCAGGTAACTCAGATTTGGGAGCATCAGAGGCAAATTTTTTGAAGGCATCTAAAATCGGTCTGTAGCCAGTGCACCGGCAGATGTTACTTGCGAGAGATCTCTCAATTTCAAGCATGCTGCGATTGTTACTGTGTAGGAAACTATAAGAAAAGTAAAAGAAAAATTAAAAACTTTCACTGTTATTTATTTTTATGACAATATTATTTAAACATATTAAGGGTACAAATGCTGGGATTTTAAATTTTTACATCGACTGTACAGAATTGTTCTTCTGCTCTGAGGCATATTATTACATTCCTACTTCTACTGATTTAACTATTCTGGAAACATTATCTAGCCGATTTTTGGTAAAACATATTATGTAATTGATTGTATGTATTATAATAAGACCTACCTGTACGTAGCCATCACAAACCCCGGACTGCAGTAGCCACATTGCGATCCGTTGCTCGAAGCGAGCGTTTTTTGCAGTGGATGGTATCCAATCAACCGATTGCCTATACCTTCTATCGTTGTAATATCCCATCCTTGGCAGGATGTTATTGACACCAAACACTAGAATAACCACTCATTCGTTAGTTAACTGTTATTAGCCCCGAAGCCCGTGCGTAACTCTTCTGGACGAATACATTGATATTGATGCTTATACGTGGAGACGCTTATCCAACGCAACTTATTATATGACAGGTATTTTTGGTGTTTCACTATAGTCAACACAGTAGCTCATTTTTAGTTATTAAAACATAGCTTGGAAGCTTCATTACCTATATAAAAGAAGCACAGAAAGTCTGTAACGATAGACATATTTAGCAGTCGATGATCTCAACCTATTTGGTAAGGGAAATCTCGCGAAGATATTAAATGTGTATGTGAAATAAAGCTTAGAAACATGTGGTCAATCCTATATTTGATCGCCGATTATGGTAATTTTAATTCCTTTGGATGTTTTCTTGTGAATCTGTCTGCCCTTATTTCCATATCTACGTGAAAGTAAAGTGTTTGTTATGTTCAAAGTAATTCCATACTTACCGAATTAACTGCTTGGACTGGTGCGCCAGGAAACTTTGAGACAGCAACAATACAAGCACCACAGCCACCTTCCAAGCACATGTACTTGGTACCGCGAAGTTCCAAGTACTTTCGCAAGTACAATAATAAACTAGTCGCTGAACTTATTTCGCATCCCACTGAAACAAATTAATCTTACATTTATAGTTCAGTAAATTCAATATATCGAATTGATACCCAGCCTTAAGCGACACCGACTAGATAACATTGTTATGAAATTATTACGAAGACCTTAACCTTCTCTACTCTAATTCATACGCGTCCTCTGGGTACGTGTACTTAATGTTGAGAAACATCTCGTCGTTAAGTCGCATGAATAATTTTGTTTAATTTCCACTTATTATTACAAGTAGTTTCCAGGATATTTCCTCCTATTGCTCCTATTTATGACGGATATCATTCGCTTCTAATACAGAAGAGGCGATATTATACGAAGAGATATAATAATTGGCTGCCTCGTTGGTCGTGTTGGTTGCAAGTGCGACTGCCGAACGGGAGGTCCTGGGTTCGATTCCCGGGTCG
>DWDV01001833.1:0-12488 GCA_018245615.1 Mimoniades ocyalus | reverse complement strand
GTATGGCAATAGCCTCACCGTCTACTCCACAGTGGGATGTAAAAGTAACTGGTGGAACATGGGAGTGTTCTACATTCCTCTGCCTACCTCTTCGCAGATTACAGGCGTGATATTACTTTTTAAAGTAACTTTTTTTTAAAATTATGATTTAAAAATTATGATGAAAAAAATTATGATATATTGTGAAATTAAGATAATTTAAAAGAGATAATATTACAGGTGTGATGTTATGTTTAAAAGAGATAAAACACATTTCAAAAAGTTTCATTATAATTATGGCTCTATGTGTTTTCTACCTTAAAGTACCTACTTTAAGATAGAAAACATAACTGAGGTATGACATGACATGACATGATTGTGGTAGAAGACATGAATTGTGCATGAAATCATATCCGTAGGAAAAGAGTGAATGTCAAGATGACTAAATGATATGTACTGATCTCTTAGCATTGTCATCATCATCATCATCAGCCAATTGTAGTTCATTGCTGGATATAGGTCTCCCCTGAGGGATTATGCTTATAATCCCCACCCTGAACATGTGGGTTGGCGATCACAGAACTCAGATTCTCATACCACCTAGTCTGTTTCCCATAAGCAGCCAGGACATTTAGCCATCTAGACAGACAGTGCCATACTCTTAAGTACACATTCAATCCTATTTGAGATTGGATAAATCTAAAAGCCGGAGTAACAATTTGAAATACAAATTGGTGAAATTAGAACAAATTTCATCATAAAATTAATGTTCAACCACATACCAAAAGTCTCATTCTCCACTGTCAGTTGATCACTCCTTTCATTATATCTCTCATCATAAGATGGTGTCACACTTATGGCGACACTGTGGGTTTTGTACAGACATGTAATCAAAGGTCCCACTGTAGTTGATGCGCTGGTGACAATGGCCGCTGCTTTAACTTTATAATCCTTCACATTGCTAGGTAACCCATTGCGAGTGGTCTGGTCTTTTGAAGATACCGCTTTCTTATCAAACTTCATAGTGTCAGCTCTGACAGAGTCATATGCATACTGACTCAATGTACTATCAACACTATCCGAGGATAACAAGTCGTCGGAATTTAAAACGCCGACGCTTCTTTTTCCGATTACTTTAGGCTGATCCTGTGTTACTGGCCAGTAACTGGGGTCCAAATTATTCCATTGAATAGTCCTCCTGTGATGGTATTTCGTAAAAGTACGTACGTAATGCGAAGGCTTCATATGCTGAATTTCATTGCGGGAGTCGGAATTTTCGTGCGGTCGTGATGTTAATACCTTAGCAGTGAATATAAAAAGAGATAGCAGAATACACTTTAACAGAGGCGACATTCTTTGCGATAACACTCCTTCCATCGTTATTTGAACACTTCGTTGCGATAAACAATGGCTAATATTTTTTTATTTCCATTTTTGCGTAATGTATCCGTAGTTTAGACCGCTATTGCAAGTTATTGCAACTAAGCAACGACACTGCAGATTTTATCGATTTTTTCAATCACGCAAATGTCTTACGACAATGCGGTATTGTTTTGAAAATCATTCAATCTTACAATAAAAATATATTGCTTTATTTAAATTATTTTCAGTATAAATCGAACCTGAAAAGGATTTACACTTACACAGTTTTTAATTAAATTACGTGCACGAGTACTACTCGGAAATAAATAAGAATATTTTTGTTTTGAAAGGTAGAAGAAAAACGTTAATTGAAGTATGATAGAATTGTATCACTTTCTAACTATATCCTATTCAAAATTACATTATAAGAGGATTAATTTATACAAATATTTTACAAGTTCAGTACAGATCGATAGAGTGTTGACAAACATATTTCAACACTGGCGGACATATTGACTGCGTGCAAAACGTTCCATTTCAAGAAATATTTTATTATTCACCTAACATACTCTTTTTTTACATTCTCGTAAATTTACTATAAGATAACTTTCTGTTCGTCAAAATAGTAAAGTACAGAAAATGTGAAACATTATTACATTTATTACATTAGTAATAATTCGAAGCAGTCACCGTGTGAAATAATGACAGTTCAATTACGTTGTCAATGTCAAAGTTGTCAACTCAAACAAATTGAAGTAGGACGGAAGGAACAAGGCAGTCACTTTTCGTTAACTTTTAGGTCTTAAAATTTTGCTTTGTGGAAGTCATTTCTACTTATGAAAATATAATTTCTTTTAAGATTATTTTCGTTACGTAGAGCTTACAATATGTCTTGCCCTGCTCCAGCTGAAGAAATCGACGAGGAGAAAGAACGCGCCCATTTTCAAGCAGTAGTGAACGCTTTTAAATATTACAAGTGAGTTATTAATTAGATAAATCATCTTTATCCTCATATCTAAAGCAATATCAATTACTAGGCAGAAGTTTTAAGGGGATATTCTGATGCAATAATGAATAACGTCTTGCATAGCAACTAGTCTTTGTCAGATTGGAATCGGTCTTATTATTAACCTATTTAGATATAACTAGAGCTTTGTTTACATGTGGCACGTGCAGAACTATGACCCTAACGTCCTCCTCAATAAGGTAACGTTTCGGTAATAGCTCGCCGTAAGTTTAGGTCCTTTATCAAATAAATGGCTGTATGTACATTCTGATGCGTTAATAGACTTGCGAGCCGATTTGGGATCTGTGCAAATAGCCTTTGGATTTTTTTCCATTCCTCTCTAGCTATGATTGGTAAACCCATATCCATGTAACTGAAGAAAAATATTTTGTCATTGAACTTGTTTCATAATGGCACAAATTTATTTATAAGAAAAAAACACCACATAAAATGTAAATCTTTTGCATTAGTATATGTGCTCTTGTTTCCTATAAATATATTGTATCATTGTGTAACTAGTTTAATTTTTAAACTTTTCTCAGAGTTCCATGGATGTGGAATTAACAATTATAACACTCAAATAATATTTTAACATATAAGTTATCAGCTATGCCTGATAGGTGGTTTTTTAATTTGTAATTTTAACTAGCTATCTAAATATGGAAGAGGATAGAATTTTCTCTTGTAAATACATCAGTAGCCATTGCAAGTACTATTGTACTATTGCAAGTGACTATATTGCATTAATTTTGGGATTCTTTGTCATTGTTGTAGTCGCTTACCAATCCTTTGACTCTCAAGGGTTCTGTTTAAAATTAAACATCACACTAATTATTACTTTGCGATTACATTTTTGTCACTGTTGTATTAATGACTGCTTTGTTGGTTAAGTGGTTGTGAGTGTGACAGCTGATCGAGAGATCCTGGGTTTAAATCCCTGATCAGTTCTATAGGATTTGTCTAACAACAATTTCTGGTAGTGACTCGTAGTTTGGATTTGTGCCCGTGTAGTGCTATAGGCTCACACCTATTTCATTATGGGACATAAGTTCAACTGGTGAAACAAAGAAGTGTACTACAATTATCTGTATACCTCTTCGATAATTACAGGAATGTTGTTACATTTGCTAAGACTAAAAATAAAATATCCCATGACCACAGATTATGCAGCCTGGACAAGATACACAAATCGGAGAAGATAATCTCGTCTCTGCCTGAAAGTCATCAAAGACGTCTTGAGAAGTATAAAATCTACCTCACAAAGTTCAAAAAATGTTTAGATGTGAATAATTCCATTGTCCACTTGATAATACAGGATGTTGATACCATGTTTGAGAATGTAGACCACACCATGACAGATACCTCTCATTCTAATGGTGTGAGTACAGAGAGTTTTGGCTGCAACTACAACAATAGTGAGATCACATCACAGAAGCAGCATAAGATGCAGCATGATGTAGAAAAGGTATTACAAAAAATATTTATTGTATTTACAAAGTAAAAATTGTACATTAAATTAAAATTTGTTGCACTTTACCCTATCAGTATAGTTCATAGAATTGTTTCTATTCCACTCGTCATTATATAATTCCCAGGTACAATCCGTCCTAAAGAATATAGTTCGCGATTGGAGCGCTGACGGCGCCGAGGAAAGAGAACAATGTTATAAACCTATTCTAGATGAGTTGGAATCACGATTTCCTTCACAAGAATACAGGTATTTTTAACACACATATTAGTTTCTCCTGTATGTTTGTTTGTTTGTATGTAATTGAATCTTCTAAGTCGATTTTGCCCTACTTCTAGTAATCAGCTTTAATTGAATCTTGACACACATGTCAAAGACCCAGGCCAATAAAATAATTAATAATAATAATCAATACAATAATAACAAATGTGCACATATAAAAGATGGTTGTTTAATAATAGCAAAGAGCGAAAAATAAATTATAGTTAAAAAAAGCTTAAAAACACGCTTTTAGAGGTAATCAAACTAAAAAGTAAATAATAATTCTTAACATAGGAATAAGTTTCCTGGAAGAAGTTTACTCTTATAAGGATATTGTGGTTACTATAGCCTACAAATCACAAAATTAACAAAGTATCCATTGGTATAAGTTAACTTTTTTATAGGTCTGAATCGTGTCAAAAATCTATAATCATATGAAAATTATCATGTTACTTTATCAGATAACAATATACATTGATATTGATATATGTGGACTTTTGTAATTACATGCAAAGTAACATTATGTGTAATATTTTGTGTTACTTGTATACCTGTTAAAAATAAATGCATACATTCCACATATATTTTACTTACAAGTATTTCGTGAGTGTTTATACATATGATTATAAAACAGACATAACTCATGTATGTTTTTCGGGATGGTTTGACTACTTTGGACCTTTTCGAGGTACTTCTTCATGAGCTGCCTCCTATTGCAGTGGGTTGCAAATTCAACATAGTTAACCATTAGCATACATCATATTTCAAATTAAGTTAAATATTGAAACAACTTTCAATGAAGCATCTTCTGTAAGAAAAGATAAGTAAGAAAATTTTGATGTCTTGATTAAACCCCAATACGTACCTATCTATCAAAGATCAAACACGCAGGCACTAAGTACAAAGTAATATCATCAGTTGCAACTATTACAATATCATTAACAATGATCTCAGTAAAAAATTTCCTCTATAGATATTAAGTTTGGAGCATGTGCTTAGTGTCACGTTTTAATGTGAAACTCACATTGAATCAGATGATTCATCGTTTATGTTCATTATTTAATTATCGTGTCAGAATAAGGATACGTGATATAAACGAGGCGCTGAAGGAGCTGGGCCGCATGTGCATGACGCACCTGAAGAGCGACAAGCCGCAGACCAAGCTGGGCATCCTCAACATGGCCGTCGAGGTCATCATGACGCTGGAGCAGCAGGTCCGAGGTGAGTTATTCGTCGGATACTGAACTTGCCGCTACATATCTCGTCAGTGTTCACCATCTAGTTTTGAACTTGCCGCCGTAGTACGTGTCATATTTTTAAATAAAAATAATATTGTGAAAAAACAATTACTAATACGAGCGTAGATAATCTCTATGAGTAAAAATAAACTCGATAAACGTAGATGAGTTTGATAATCTAAGTGAGCTTAGGTTTACGTCTCACTATGGAAAAGATTGTGTGCCTATTGTAAGTCACCAGCCATATTTCTAGACACCGAGCTACTACTAGAAAATGTAAATTAGAAAAATCCAATAGTGCCCGACCCGGTATTTGAACCCAAGACCTCCCTATCGGAAGTCGCGCTTGCAACCAACACGACAAACCCGACAGTCACATTAATGTATTATCTATTTACAAATCTGCTTATCATAATAAGTTTGACTTGATTTATCTCTTTGTTTCAGAACGCAACCTAAACCCCAAGGCGGCGTGTTTAAAACGTCGCGAGGAGGAGAAAGCTGAGGAAGCACCAAAACTCCTAGCGGCCCCCCTCCAGCACTATCAACCTATGCCTGTAAGAAATGTATTTCCTGTGCTTCTTATACATATAATGTATTCATGATTTCGAGTTTCACGATTAAAATTATGTGCCTGACTTAAAACTTTAACAAAGGTTGCATTATTTTTTTTATACTTAGCCTGGCAATCAACAGACGGTCCACCTAATCTAGAAGAGCACCGTGACACGGTGAAACCTCAGATGGAAGCTCGTTCCATGCTATGTTAAGTGTACACTATAGCCGGCGCACGTGAAATAGATGTGACCTGGAATATAATTTAAATGAATCTGTAAAAGCTAACCTAAAATCCTAAAAAATACTTCTTGAGAATAAGTTTCAAATGTTCGTGTTTCCAGACGTGAATCTTTTATTTAACTTAGCACCTTCCTTTTGTAATGTTTTTTTACTAGGTTTTCTAAAGCTATGTCCGTGTGTTTCCAGGGCATGGGCCAGTTGCCCGGGCAGCCCCCCACGGGCCCGCCGCCGCAATAGCGAAGCCCCCGCGCCTGCGCGCTGTCCGCCGCCCCCCTGTGACCCCCGCCCCCCGCGGGGTATGTTCCTCGCCTGCACCCCCCGGCCGGACCTGGGGGGTGATCGCTAGACGTGTCCTGTCGGTAACCGTAGGGATTGTAATTTATTTTATACTTGTAGGAAAAAAAATATTGGTCAATAATTTTGCTAATTTTAACTAGGTTTTGTTGTAAGCGAAACTATTTATGTCGACACTGTTTGTTTTGGTATATCGTACGCATCCCACGTACGTCGGATTGTTGGAATTGAATATTAGCGGGAACTTGGTGGGTTATTTTGGCTTTTAAAGATCATTTGAGTTTTCACCCTGTCCGCTGACAGGAGAAGCTTTTAAAATAACACTGTGTATTCTTTATTTCGTTGCTCTCCATATTTATTTGTTCTCGTTTTATGATCCTTTCTTCACTATATTTTGTGATTCAAACTATTTTCCAGTTGCCAAAATCCTTGTATTTTTCAGTTTGTCCAAAAAGTTTTTTATATTTTCCAGTTGCCAATTTTTTTAGTTTTTTTATTCCGATATTCTTCTACAAAGTATTATATTAAAAGCTTCTCAATAGGCGTTAATAAATATGCGTTGAAATAATAAAACTATTATCAGGACGAATTAAAATATACAATATATGTATATATTTATTGCGTACACGACTCGTACGAGTGTTTTATATACATTTTTTTATTATCTTGACGAAACATGTGACGTGAATGTGATTCTAATGCAATAAAAAAAATTTTATTCAATATATTTTTTATCGATTCAGTGTTTGTGTACGGACGTTTCAATTTCGAAAACCGACAGGACACACAAATGGCTAGTGGCGATTGCTAAAATTTAAAAAAAGAACAAAATCCAGTGATATTTCTTCCGTCGAGATACAAGTCTGTATGTACATAAACCGATATTTCATTGAATCGTGAAAACACGCACAGATGTAGTTGAAAATTGATTCGGGTGCTCCCATCGGCGTCTTAACACGATTTTATGACCAACATCACGTTTATGTGAAGAATATGACGTGGCAAATAATGTATAGGTTTATGCCGTTACATTGAATAAATTAGTTTATATTAAATACTTACTCTGTGTAACATCGATATTCTTGTTGTATTCTATTGAATTCAACTTTTCGATTAACTGTTTATGCTATGTAATGGCATAAATCTGTATTTGTAACCATCCTCTTTTGTTCTGTTGTCATACAACAATATGACGTCTCGATTGTTATGTATTGCCATCTTTGTTAACCACTTTTTATGGAAATCTTTATTTTTGTTACGTCATATTTTTTGGAAAATCAAGAACTTGTAATCTCGAGTTGGTAGTCTTCGTTTTGGAAATTGGTCAATCACGAAACTGTCCCAAAGAGTTATTTATGGTACGTATATAAAGAGCAGCGCGTAGTGACACAACCGGACAATTTTAGTACGTAAGTGTGTATATTATAGATATAGAATAGTTTTTTAAAAAATCCGCGGATCCGAAAAACGGAACTTTTCTTTTGATAAATGTCTTATTCCAAAGACGATTGGACACACAGAACTTGTATAGTATAATTAACGTATAATGTATAGGAGTTAGAATAATTGATAAATCTATGAGAAAAGATATTTTTAATTACGAGTTTTAAATGATTAATTCTTTTTTCTTTCGCTGCCATAAGCGTAGGTTTAAGACTGGAGTCCATTTTCGAGGTCCGCAATTCATGTTTTTTTTTCTTTAGTGATTGTTTTTGTGATTGGCAACACAGCGCTCACCGCCCGTCGTCGTGCTCGCAATGCTCACCCGTGAAGCTTGACAATAATAAAAGCTCTAAAGTGGACTTCAGAGAATGAGGTTTTATTATTACATTATAATTTTTATAAAAGTGTGATCGGGTGATGAATGTGTACGTATATATATCAATCGACCGATAATCGCCCCAACATGTTCGTTCACACGACACCAAGTGCTTGATTAGTGTTGGAGTCGAAGCCACGGGTCTAGTGCTCAAGGTGGAAGATCGTTTGTACAGAATTTACAGTGTGGGTGCGCTGGGTTTACATTTTGTGTGGCTGTTTTTGGAACCAGTATATCATGTTAGATTTCACCTTATTTATTCACTAGTACAAATAAAAAAATATTTTCTGTAATAAAACAAAAAAAGTACAAAGTTAGTCAGTTTGTTTTGGTAAACAATTTGATTCAGACATGTATTTGATTTGAAAATCATTATTTCCCTAGTTATGTATGCATTTATGTATGCTTTTTAGGATGTATTTATACAAGTATTTAATATCTAGAACGAGTGATATATCAAAACAAAAATCTACTAAAAATGTAAACTCAAGCGAATTTGTCAAAGTGGCTGCTAACTTAAGGACGTACTTAAGATATAATTTTATATTAATATTATTTTTTTGTACCAAAACTCCAGTGAAACAGGATTTTTGCTGTTTATATTTTTTTTACACAAAACTGCACTTTTTATCGTGCTTTTTATTATTATTTTGTATACAAATATACATATATGAATATTTTTTACCTTTGGTAGCTATTTCGTTGTTATGAAAGTCGAAGGATTTCCATTCGTACTTATTATGGTTTTTTATTTATATTTTTTTGTGTGGCTGAAATCATTATGAGGTAAAAAACAAATCATCAGAAATAAATGACGATGAGCTTGTTGAATATATATTCGATTTAATCAAAAGGTCATAAGTAACTATAAATTGTCGTGAAATTATTGAACATTGATTCGTTCAAAAATGCCTGTTGTGTTAATTTGATAACTTATCACTTTATACCAGCGCAAGAACAGTATTTATATTTTTATAATAATCATAGTTTCTTAATTCACATGCTTTATACTTTAGCTGAACAAGTAATTAATGTCAGAATTCGTCGTGTCAGAGGTGAAATGTTTTTAACAGTCCAGTTATATGTATATGTGTATATAATATTTAAAACCAAATGTAATTTTTTCAACATTAATAGCGCCTACTATATATATTTTCTAACCCAGCTGATTTTAACAATAAAAATATTGAACTGAAAATCATGTCATGTCATTTTTGTGTAAATATTAAATGATATTTGATAGCGAAGCTCAATAAAATTATTTCTGTATGCATTTGAAATATTAACAATTTATCACTTATTATGTATATATGTATGATTCCAATCACCACAATATAATTTTGAATGACGATAATTATTATTATTCAATAATTTTTGTACGCGTCTCGTTCATGACATTGCTTAAGTGAGAATTATGCTTTGTGTTTAAATCAAACCAAATGGAGGAGGGCGTCGCCTCCGGCAGTACACTTCACATAAGTCAATAAAAAATGTAAGAAACACTGAATAAATTTTCAATTTCCACATGATTATCTTAAAATATAGTTGGATTCTGTGATCATTGGAATTTTCATATTACACGTGTATATATAAGCGAGACAGAACGGTATATAACTTGCCCATACTAAGCTCGTGCGTCCAAGCGGACGGACCTAATCCTTTACATAAGTACTGTATCTCCCTCATTTGGTTTACATGCTAAGGTATTTCTCCATAATTTTAGGGACAATTACAAGTTGTACTGAATAGTAGTCTTTGATTATGAGTAAAGTACAATATTGCTAGTTGTCCTCTTCTAGTACCTAATTTAGTTTGGTTCGTTATGAACTCTGTATTATATAGACGTAAGGTTGATTTTTTTTTTGACTGTTTATGTAGTTTCATCTTCTTACGCCTATAATAATAATAATAATAATGTTGTAGCGTAAGAAGATGAAATGAGTTGGAATTGACACCAAAATAAAAGCCGAGTGGACCTCGGTTGTTCGAGAATGGACCTCGTGTGGTCGGTATAGAGTCGAATGCTTATGGAGAAGTTCAAAATATTTTTTTAGTATTGTATCCTAGTTTTTAAGATCCTTAATCCATACTTGGACCTTTGTTAGTTTAGTTGATTTTCTCTTCCATTTAGTGTTATACTTAAGTTTTTTTTGTATCGATAGTAACGTCGTCCGTGCAGTGTCGAGCAACGATTCGTACCAGTAATATTGTAATTTATTTTTTCATTAAAATGCTCATATTTGAAGGCACTGGTTACATGCATCCCGGAGATCGTGTTGAAATGAGGCTTTGCAATTTATTTTGTTATAATTTAATGTTTTTTTTGTCATATGGCAAGACATATACAAGGTTTTTTCACTCTGTTCAAATGCATAGTTTAAATATGATTACAAGAAAGCTCTAATTATAAAAATGGATAATATTAATTAAATATAAATGTGCCATTCATTTTGCTAATTTTGCGTTTCATTTTCCCTTTATATAATCGGTAAGTATGATAGATAATAAAGTACTGCAAAATAAAATTTTCATATTTTTTGTAGCACAAGTAGGGTACGTTTGAAACAGTGGACGGTTGAAATAAAGCGATTATCTCGCGAACTGTACATGATTCGGTGAGGGGTACAAGGGGAGAAAGGAGCGGGTGACAAGTCGAATAACGAATTTTAGTGTTGCGTGGCGCTTCATACTCTGTGCTTGTGTGTAGAAGGCCACATTGTGTTTTTGGACGGAAAAGTAAATATTTTCGTTCGTACATTTTTGCAATTATTATGGTTTTGATCGGAGTCAAAGAATGGAGAATTCTGTGGCGTTTTAATTGAAGTTTATAGAATGCGGTAGTAAGATTAGTTTTTATTCAAATTTACTAGTATTCTTTCTGTGACCCGTTTAATATCTAGAAGGCGAGCTGGGGACAGTTGAAACATTTTTTGTGGGTACAGTTGAAACAGTTTATTTATTTTATTTTCTTGTTTCTTAGATGCCAAGGGTACGTCAAAGAAAGACTACGAGAGGTCAGACCGACTCATTAACATATAAACAACCCTATGAAGATGTAAAAGCGGGATGTTCGTTAAGAACAGCCGCAGAAAAGAATGGACTGAACTACTGTTCCCTGATGCGGTATGTTCGTAAGCGAGATGCGGCTGGTGGTGATGAAAATCAAGAAATGGGATATAAGGCTCACAATCGAGTGTTTAACCAGGAACAAGAGCGTGAACTATCTAAATATTTAACTAGATATGCAGAGATATATTTTGGCCTAACTAAAAAGGATGTAATGTAATTGGCATATGAACTAACTCTAACTCTAACTCTAGTATGACTTATCACGCCCTCGGACTTGGGATGACAATAAAATAAAAATCTTAGGAAATTAACAAACAGGGGGCGAAAAACCAGAAAGTCCACAATATATACTGACACGCCCGAAAAAGAAGAGATAAGAAGAGAACATGAAAGTAGATTAAAACGAATCAAAGCTAAGCAAGTTAAGAAAATATTAAACGGAGGAAAAACGGCTAAATGAAATACTACAAACAGGAAAAAAACTGACACGCAACATGAAGCATCACCATCAAAAGAGGACTGCTACTGCCTTGTTTGTATTTCAGCATATTCAGAAAGCAAACCGACGGAAAAATGGATACAATGCACAGAATGTAAAATGTGGGCGCATGAAGAGTGCACAAAAGGTAGTCTTAGTTACGTTTGCCATAATTGTGATTCCGAATGATCTTCTAACCACTTAAGTATTTATGTTTAAAATATTGACTTTTATAGAAATCTTTAGTTTGTTTCTTAAGTATTACTTTAGGTAAGTTTTTTAAACTGTTTAATTTTATTCTTTAAACAAATAGTATCGTTGGTTTGTTTTGTCTTGTGTTCATTTACCTATGCAAAAAAAATTATATGTTTATAGAAATAATCTTTTGAAGCTTTACTCAGTGTTTTCTTAGCTGGAATGCTAAAATCTACTTTATGATTAATGCCGTTGATTTTTGCAATGTTTATAAGTAAGTAGTACACAAATATTATAAAAAATGTGATATAGTTTAAGTTATACTTACCTATGGTGGCTTATTAAAAATAATATTAGTTCATAAGTATCGTCAAAGACTTAAATATTAATAAAAATAAACTTGTGATGTTCAACTGTGCAATTACGAGTCAATAAAACATGTTCATTTATTAAGGTATGTTCGGGTAAGATCGGACTAGGGGTAAGATCAGATAATTCAAATAACTATCAAACGCGCCAAT
>DWDV01001832.1:0-12490 GCA_018245615.1 Mimoniades ocyalus | reverse complement strand
GTGCCCGACCCGGGAATCGAACCCAGGACCTCCCGTTCGGCAGTCGCACTTGCAACCAACACGACCAACGAGGCATTGGTTTATGAATAATATTACTTTCGAATGCTCATAAAACTGGTTTACTATAAGTTATACTGGTTTACTATATTTATCTTTTTCATTTGTAATTTACATAATAATATTCAGTAGCATCCCGATTGGACCGCAAACGTATATCTTTTTTTTTACATAAATCTGTCCAGCCTATTAGATTAGCGGTGGCTGTTACATTTTCCAGGGCCATTATTCTTTCGAGTTGAGTACTCGGTCGACTGTCGACGATAAATAATACACGTTTTATGGCAGTTTTTATTGTTATTGGATTGCGCTGAGAACTCGATAGCTCTTGATGTCGACTCGTTATTTTACTCGGTGGCATAGAGACGATGTAATAGAAATTGGTATACCTACACAGGGAACATAACGTTTGGCGCAATCTTTTCAAATCGCCTTATCTTCTGTTCGTTTTGTATTGTTTCCTAGAAATATCTCGTCTAGGTGTGTATCGATATACGTTACTTCAAATTGTCATCGTACTTACTTATGTAGGTATTATCAAAATTATTATATAATATTACATAGACGAATCACCAACATGCATTTTCGTGTCGAGTTTATGAGCATAACCCTTTAGGGGAATTTGTGTTCTAACGTAGACTGAGATAGGATATGTTAATGATTATAGGAGAATTAAAAACATAGTGTTTAATATATAAGTATTGTTGAGTGAATATCACCAGTCATAATAGTGCCTGGTCATACATATTAGACAACGTGAATTAATATGTTATGATAGAGGACATAAATATGTGCATAATATGTAAATGGAAATATCGACTTTGACATAAGTTTACAGAATGATATTATAAATTTGCCGCTATGACAAGTGAGTTTAAGAGGAATAATTTGAATAATACCCTTCAAGACTGATATTTGTACCTACTGAAGTTTACGAAGGAACTATGTTCTTAACAATTACATTTTATAAATAGTGGAAACAATTAAACAAATATGCATTGTTCCTTGATATATCGATAGGTAAATATACTACATAAGTTTCTAAAAGACAACCATAGACAAGATATGATTAGCACCTGTTAATACCTTACCTTATAACAGTTACAACCTAACCTTGTAACAGATGGCAACAGGAGTATGTGACGTAATGAAACTTATGTTGCCTAAACCGAATGTACCCAAGATCCGTACAATATTAACACCTCAGCTGTTTACGATTACGACTCGAATCGTAAACTTATTGTGGCGTCATTCTCGCCCAATTCCATCAACCAATGATTACGTCGGATTCTAGTTTAATATTTCATTACACGGTAATCATGCTGCTATGTGGTTCATTTCTATCACAGTACAGAATTTGAAATGACTGAGCATTAATTTGTGTTTCCTACACAATTTTTATGGATAAGTTTAACAATGGAGCTTGCAAAACAGACAACTTGTATCCAGCCAGTTGATAGGCTTAATGCATTGTTGACTAGATTCTTGTTACCACCATAAACCACCTCATCAATATAAATCATTCAATGAAAAAAACAACCTACAGTTCGTACACCGTTAAGCCGGGAGAATGTAATCAGAAAAACAATTTCCCGCAAATTTAAAGGTACAGGGTCGTGGCAAGCAATATCTTTGGGAGCGTCATTTTTTTAGGGTCTGCAGCGAGCAACGATGTTGTGCGACCCGTGCCACTGAATTAATGAGGTGATTTGTCTGCGGGCAAAGTAGAGGAAGAGTCATAGCTTTCAAATTGAATGGAATTCAATTTATCGAATCGTCTGAATAATAGGAGCTACGGTTAATAGTGTCATTTATTCCCACGGATATTTCATTTGTGGAACATTCTCGATTCCCCGCAACGGACCTCGAGTAAGACGTCAAGATCTGCTCGTAATTGCTGTATCTACACATTTTACACCAACCAAGATTTCTACACCCAACAATGCTTGCACATAAAATACTAACATTTCCGCGCTTTCTTGTTTCCTTTTATTTAATTTATGTTGCGTGCAAGATAAATGATTTAAATTTCTCCTTTCCGTCCATTACTTTAAAAAAACATACGTTTAAACAAGTGTATTTATAGATAACAGATTTGATTGTTAGTAAGTCGGTGCATAACGTATTAAGTAAATTTCGTTTATTCTTAGTATTATAACTCCCAAGATGTTATGAAATCAAATATCGGGCGATTATTTTTACAAGTAACCTCACGAATTAAACGATGACGTTTGGAAAAGTTTGCCAAGTGTTTTCACGATTACCGGACATGTTATGCATGTTGTCATCATATGTTGTCATGCAAATATAGACTTGGTTGAATAAAAGTTTTCATTACGAAACAAATATCAAAGTACTAGACAACCAAAACAATTTTCTGACCTAATAACAATAAAACGAATTACAGTTATACGATTAACATTCGCGTTACGTACGATGCGTAATAGTAGAAATATAGTGAAAACTTAAACAGAGACAGTATATTTGTTAATAAATATATTTGATTTACGGCTCAAATTCGCCTATTTCATTCTGGGAAGTAAACATAACTGGTGAAGCGTAGGACTGTACTACACTCCTCTCCCTACGTAAAAATCATAACATCATGCCTGTAATCTCCGAAGAGTTAGATGGAGTTAGAGGAATGTAGTACCCTACACTGCCACGTTTCACCAGTTACGTTTACGTCCCAATACGGAATAGGTGGTGAGTCTATTGCCATACACCGGACACAATTCCACACTCTGAGCCACTACTAGAAGATTTACATTGAGAAATATCCAGTAGTGCCTGACCCGGAATTTGAACTCGGCACTTCTCGTCTTTGCCTACCTCTTCGGGAATTACAGGCGTGATGTTACGTGGGTACAACTTGTACGGCTATACTTGACAGAGATGAGATATTATTTCGTATTTGATCTTATTTTTGTTTGAGGTACATGTATTTACATTGTTACAATACAAACACCTATGTACTCGTATGTATATCTCGTAAGAAAACAAAGCATCAAACTACTAGTGATTTGTTTGAATGTGGTACTTCTATAAACAATGTTGAATACAAAAATTGAAATATAGTTCAATTTATAAAGCGATGAAAAGTATGGCGCGTTAATATTGGAAATTGAATGCTTTGAAGCAACCATTTTATAACTAGGCGTTTTAAAGACAGATTCTCCTCATTTCCTGCAGTATTTTATTCTGCTATATCATTTCTCCGACACTCCAGCCCCGCGGCGTTTCTTTATATAAAAATTCTTGTTGAACATTATTTGTCCCACCAAACGAGGATGAACGATAAATGGTTTTTTTACATCTTTAAATTGGGTTTGCTTCTCAATTATAGTTTGTAAAGGTCATGATTTGAGAAAATTGACAAAGTGTGCATTGCCTACATTTGTCCAGTAGAAAATTTACTTTACCAATGTTAAGAAATTGGTATAGGCGGCTTTCACATGGGTAATGTTGAAAAACGAAATAAGACGGTTTCAAATAAAAATAAAGATAAGAATAGCTTTACTTATTTTGTATGCGCAACAAACTTGTATCATTTTCGTTAACATAAGAGTAATTTATTATTGATGTGTTCGTAACTTCTTATTCTTTTATATTTGATGCGGAGC
The DNA here is from genome assembly GCA_018245615.1 of Mimoniades ocyalus. Classification (NCBI taxonomy): domain Eukaryota; kingdom Metazoa; phylum Arthropoda; class Insecta; order Lepidoptera; family Hesperiidae; genus Mimoniades; species Mimoniades ocyalus. Next base: position 8,810 of record DWDV01001832.1, on the reverse strand, counting down.
TGCCGTGGAACGGATCTCTAAGGTAATCTAAGGAGATCAGCTTTCCTTGGCACAATGTTTTTTTTTTAATCAATGGCAATCTCTTCCTTGATTGAAAACTGCGGCGTTCTGTAATAAAAATGGTTTCCTATTTATTAGCATCTAAGCTAAACATTTAATTTTTATTATTCACTATTTAGCGATGATTTCTCGAGACAGTAATTTATAATGATATTAAAAAAATATATTTTCAAAACATGTTTGTTAACAATTCATTATTAATGTTCAAATCATTTACTACTGCTTCCATTAATTGTTTAGCTAAATTAGTTTGTACAAAGAACACGTATACATATATCCCAATCTTATTCCTTTATAAGGCCATTGGAAGAAAAAATGGGTTCAAATTCCTTTGTGAAACGAATAATACGAAATGCTGAACAACATTTCGCATAATTTTATTTTGATCATTGCGCACAGCAATTGAACGAAGTGTGGGCGTTAAAAAAGACTTTCAAAGGGTCCACTCACAAACAATGAAACCGCTGTGTAGCGAATGCTGTGCTCAAAAAATAATGAGGCCTGAACCTCACTTAAGGAAAATGCGGTAACAACCTTAGTGGAGAGTAAAATGTGGACGTGCACTGGACGTTTTAGGGAGTTCCCTGATTTATTGGCGGTGAACCGGACGAGATTGTTCAGGAATGGATAGTTGGTTCATTGTTTGGATGTTGGTTAAAACAATTTGATGTATACGGAACTCATTGAAACGCTTTTAGTTCTAACGCGGAAGTGAACTTTATAGTTAAGCAACACAGAGCATGGTTTGCTTTTAAATTGGCGACCGCTAATGGCAAAGTTTGCTGAGTATTTCTGTGCTTCGAGTTCGGCCATGATTGTTATCGTTAGGTATCAATCGCCAAGCGTTTAGAAACATCTTTAAAGCGGCACAAAAGATATTGACCTATTGACAATATATGTCGACAATTCATAGCTCCATAAATCTGCATTGGCGATCCTTTGTGCAATATGAGGAACGGTGATGAACTATAGCTAAAGACAATAATATTATATACAAATAATAGTATTTCTTTCGAAAACACGTAGGCATTATACACGCCAAGGAGTTTACAGCAATTAATCTATTAGCGAATATTGATTTCACAAGTACGAGCGTTGTGTCTGTTCAGGCACAATAAGGCTACAGTGATCAGACTTTAATGACTTCATCAAGCTTTGCACAGTTGTGGCTCTATCACCACTTACTATTAATGAATGGTGAATGAAAAATATTAGGTTAAAGCTTAAAGCTTAACCTTTTTTATGAAAAGATTTCGTGTCAGTGCACCGATTTTATCGACAATGAGTTTGTGAACTCCCTTTCAAGACGATGAGTGGACCGACAGCAAAATGTATCTCGATTCTTATATCGAAAACGGGCAAACTCACTTTGGGGCCAGCTGTTATCTAACGTCTATTTTATATCGTGTTATTCTGCAAGCGTGCCCCAAATGTCCTGTAAATGTAATGACTGTTTTAAAATGAAAGGAACTGTTTACTTTTGTGTTCGCAGTTTTTATTATTTGCCGTATAAGCTCAATGTACGCAATATAAGAGTATGCATGTGAAGTAACGTACGAATATGATTTATGTTCGCTACTATTTTGTAAAAGTAAATAGGATTTGTTATGTCATTGAAGAAAAAATAACAAGAGCTTCCAAACCAATGTCACCACTGCTCTTTTACATAAGAGCAATGGTGGCATTGCTGTTGATCTCTGCGGTGTTGTTTTCAATTAAAGCAATATAAAAATTACATAATTTATTGTACTTAACTTTACGTCTGAGAAAAAAACCTCTCTGCTCCATTATATATTTTTTTAATCACACCCAATGTTTTTTTCTTTGGCGTGACATGACGCCTAATCTGTATCTGGATATGTGATAGTCGGACGTAAACGTAACTGGTGGAAGGTACGAGTACACTACACTCCCCTGCCTATCCCTTCGGGGTTTACAGGGGTGATGTTACATTTGTTCCTTTTAAATTCATACTTAACCGTTGTCTCATAAGTACTTGTATTCTTATGTACATTACTTGTTTAATTTCAGCTCTGTCAATAAATTTTTTCATCATACTGTGAGAGCTGCATAAGAAATATTTTATATCTGTCTTATTTCGAAACGTATATTAATATTGACTTCTGCTTTTGCTTACAATAAGAGATATATTCCACCAGTATATTGTAACTGAACAAAGCGCGGGCTAGACGCAATATTTGGGTATATTAAAACTTGGCATTAAAGTTGAAAGATTTATTGATCTCGTAGATACCAAACAATAAAAGGTTCTTCAAGCCTGTACGCTTCAGCAGATTTAGGGTTTTATAAACTATTTTGAAACGCATTTAAAATATTAATAAGTTGATATTTCTCTTTGTACAAAGAATACAGTGTTTCATTTGAAGTATTCTTAAAAACATATTAAAGATATATTCCTATTTATATCAATAGAATTTCTCGTGACGGCAAGTTACAATTTCTTTTAGGGTATAACGCATAGTTCGAATATGGGGAATCAACTGTATCCGACAACGAAGTAACAAGAAAAGTTAAGGTTACTCTGAAGTCTGCAACGGGAGATGATAATAATCTATACAAACAAGTTCTTAAACTTATTGTCGTTTGCCATAATATCTTTAATGTGTCAATCCGAACGACATGAGACCCATATACCCTAATCATTTTACTAGTCCAAATGCTGACACAAGTAGTGTCAGTACCCCTTTACAAGTGATTTAGCGTTTCTTGACCTGAATATCCTGCTGAGTTATGAGTTAATTTATATGCGGAAAATATGGCGAGGATATAAGAATGGCGCGTAAGCGAGCAGAGGCGTGAGGTTATTTGTCTTCGCGGATTATGCAGGTTTTCGCAAGTGCGAATTTAGTAGCTGATGTCTTTTCGTTGAAAAGTCTCATCATCACTGTATCCTACTATATCTGCGCTAAAACACTTTCGTTTTTAATGTAAGGACAATTAAGACAGCCTCATGCTATACTCTGCACTAAAAAAATTATCTTAATTGAAGAATGATTATATACAAACCATATTTTTTTTATAAAGGCATTTGAAATTTAATAATACTTACGGTATTGATGATCAAAAATATCATTAAGAAAATACTTACTTTTGAGCTCTCCATAATCGATTTCTGTTATACTCGTATCTAAGTTGTGTAAAGTCTAGCCTACCCTGGAACTAGTCTAGTCTATACTGGAACACTAAAAAAGATAAATGACAATCTACGAGTATATGATGAAAATGGTTATTGCGATCACGATAATGTCGATTATGATGATGATTATGATGTGATGATGGTTATGATGATGATGATGTAAATCATAATACTACATCACAGCATATATGATCTACACAACAATATAAATATACTTTGTTTGATGAAATTGAAGTCACACACCGATGAAAAATCACTTAAAACTGTGGTTATCTGTCCATAAAGTTCGTCAAAATTAATGAGACAGCTTTCACACAGCTCGCTTTCCGCTTAGTACATCCCCAGAGCGTAATTCTAACCGCAAACGGCATTAACAGATATACGCTTACGTACAGTCCAGACAATGGGGGCGAACTGATTTGCATTTTAATCCACCCTTGTCTGCCCGAATATTGTCTCGAGTAATTGATAGGTAACATCTATTTCTGTGTGCCCGGTGTATGGCAATAGGCTCACCGCCTATTCCATAGTGGGACGTAAACGTAACTGGTGAAACGTGGGGGTGTTTTGCATTCCTCTGCCTACCTCTTCGGGGATGACAGGCGTGATGTTACGTTTTTACATCTATTTCTTACTAGCGATTTCCATTTCTAGGGAGAAGTATAAAATCTCGATCAAAGCTAAGCACGTAAGTAGCGTAATCAATTCATTCGGGCGGAAAGTTATACATATAATTTCAACACGGATTTTCATCTCATATATTATCATCTCTTGGGGCAATTTAAACGCAACTACTTTTAAGTTTTTCTAAATGTTCCAAAATATCTTCGTACCAAACTTCACCTGAAGCGCTTCAGCAGTTTACCCGTGAAAATTTAGTAGACGGACGGATAATATTACTTATTCATTTGTTAAATTAATATGGAAGTTAGCAGAAGACGTTTATTTTTATTGGAAATTAAAAACGGTACACCCCTTCAATTCAGATTTGAGGTCTGAACACATATTCTAAACGAAACTCATAAATTTGACTGGCCTTTTGATCTAGAGGTTAGAGAAATGATTGTCATGCCAAGAGCCGTGCTTTCCATATCCACTAGAATATTTTTTTGTATGGTGATCCCAAGTATTTATTATGCACTGAGACTAAGCGTATAAAAATTTCTATGTAAGTATACATTTATATGTATTTGGTTTGTACTTTATCAACCCTCTGATTACAGTAACACATGCTCTCTTGATAATTGTTTCGGATGTGATGGGCATCCATATCTAGAGAGGATTAATATATCGGGACATTTCCACGCACGAGATGTCACAAAACCATGACGTTAGTTATCTAGGTGTGCGATTTATCTCCAACGGTTTCAATTTTGTCCAGTTGACTGTAAATAGGTTTACGTTTTGTTATACGTTTGAGTAAGTATTCCATGCCATAGAACAGGAAACTATGACACAATTAACTTTATTTCCCATCATTAATCAAATTCAAATTCAAATATCATTTATTCAAAATTGGTTCATTAGAACACTTTTTGTACGTCAAAATGAAACTACCACCGCTTCGGAAAATGCCTCGCTGTGAAGAAGTAACAACGAAAGAAACTCCATAGGTGTGCTACTGTATCTTTTAAAATAAGCACTTATGTACAAATATAAGTTATAATTAAAGTGAAATTTACTCATAGTTTGTTACAGAATGAATCACCTAGATAACCGTGATAGAACCTCACTAAAACCCACTCGGTGGCTTCCTTCTGCGCCAATAGGAAGACTCCGTGATCTTCTGTGCTTACGGTTGTATGTGGCCACACATACCATCGTCGTCGGACGATCGGTTAGAGTTCCCACTCTAAACGCTCGAGACACCGAAAGTCTCCTTATAGTCTTTTACGACTGGCAAGAGATACCGTACCTCGAAAACTGGTTCCAAGCTACCTAGTGTATACAACGTTGTTATTCTAGTGCCTCTCCAACTAGCTAAAATGCCCAATTCGTTTCGTATTATTCTTTCAGTCTCCTGCAAGTTATTCTATATCGTCTTTGTCTATATTATATGTAGTACGGCAAAGTTCCTTTGTAGGTTATAAAAATTTACCATACCTCCGAATCAAGTCTTGAAAGATTTCTTTCCACTTATTCAGTAGTGTTAACACAAATCATGAGCTAAGCTAATTAGTAAGCTATCAGCCTAGGTTAATGTAGTATTAGGTACAACGTAATATTTCAAGTGAAATTTCTAGAAAATTATAATCTATTCAGTAGTACAGATATGTATATACAAACAATGAATATGATATGAAGAATAATCAGCTGAGCAGTGAACATAAATATGTTTCCCTTTATATCGTAATATTCAAACTACGCCTTGGGTGGATGAGAAAAATATTTTTTTTCATCAAGAAACATCGTAGGCGTATTTAATACGGTGTTACCGTAATTCTCAGGTTGAATACTTAGATAATCCAGCGAAGTATACGAACTAAAGACAATGATAAGAAGAACATTTTTCTTGTTCTACTTGCGAGATAATAATACCACAAATTGTTTCTTACCAAATAGGAAATATTTTGTTAAGGGCAGCTCGCTCCACCAACAAAGAACAAGAGATAAAAAAATTGTGAAAAATAATGAAATGAAGCATTATATTGATTGGATTATAGGATAAAAAGCAATGCTTCAAATTCAAATAGTAATTCAAATTCCATTCATAGTTTTTAGGTGGAAGAATCACGGCACATCTGTAAGGACAGATATTTCATATTCGGTATTTTCTATTTACTCTGGAAAGAAACCTGGCATGATATGGAATAAATGAAAATATATGGAAATCATCTAGAAGTGCCTAGTAATTATTAAGTACAAAGTACGATAGCACTTCAATTGGTAAATTAACGTAGCCTAACATCACGTCTGTAATCCCCGAAGAGGTAGGCAGAGGAATGTAGAACACTACCACTTTTCACCAGTTACGTTTACGTCCTATTATGGAATAGGTGGTGAGCCTATTGCCATACACCGGACTCATATCCAGACTCCGAGCCACTACTAGAAAATCTAAATTAAAAAAATTTGTGCCCGACCCGTGAATTGAACTCAAGACCTCCCAACCTCAAGTCCACACTTCCAACCAATAGGACCAAGTAGGCAGTCAAATGGGTAAATTAGATTTTGTAAATCTTAAAGAGTGATATTGCCTTTAGTAAAGGTGACTATATGAGACACCTAACGAGAAGGAAGTAAATTAAAATGAATTATAAAATATTGCAACTGGCTCATTTACTGTTACCTCTACTTTATTTCCTTTACTATTTTTTGATAAATGTATTTATTTCCTTTCCACTCATTTGATATATTACTTGTTTCTTTTACTATTATCTACTTACCTACCCCGTGAGGAACCTAGGTGAACATATGAGTGTGGCGTGTCATGAATTACTCTTATTTGATATAATATTTGTCATTTAATATAATTTGATATATATTTCATTAAGGTACTATTATCTGATACATGTCTATACAATTCAATCGCCACTCGCTAATGATAAAACAAGGGCGTGGTCCATTTTCCCTGGATTATTGTTATGAAAGAAATAATTGCTGTAACGCCGACGGACCCTTTGTCTTATTTACGATGTTAATTTCAAGCAGTGCCAAGTTTTAAGAATTTCACATGCTAAGTTACAAAATAAACACGCTAAGTAATAAGCCATAAGAATTAGCGAATTACATTTTTAGGTCCAATCAGTCGAAGTCAAAGTCAAAATATGTTTATTGTCGATAAGTCCTGCCTTTGATAGACATGCAGTATGTCTATTATGAAAAAATCTATTATTAAAAATATTAATCTGTATATTACAATATTTCTATTACTAAATAAATAATAATAAAATTTCATAGTTGTTTCCACCAGATCCTAACAGACTCCCACCTCACTAACTATTACCATACTTTGAAAATTGTTATGATGATTTACCGCGAATTATTATTTCAAAAAACAATATCAGTCCTTTTTTATATCGTTCCATTGTTGAACACTAGTTTCCTCTTAAGAAACAAACACATTGTTTGTTAGTTTTTCTGTGCGTATACCTGTTGGTTAGCCCTAGTGTCTAGACTAACACGTCCACGAACTTACAACAGTAAAGCAATCTTCACTATCATTATATGCCTATCTAAGTCCAGTGATGAATAATGTCATACCTTGAGGGATTTTTGCTCATAATCCTATCGTGCTGAGACAGCGATCAGCCAGAGCCGGAATTAGTCGCCTCTTGCGACACCTTAGTATCCATCACGGGGTCGGGACCTATATGTTTTCTCTGCCCCGACACGAATAATCAACGTTCAGAAATAAAGTACCATAGACATACAAACACAAACAATTTTTAAAATCTCTCGCTGTTCTTTACTTAAAATATTGGTCAATACCATCCTCAGGTGAAAATATGAGGCAACATAAAATATGTTCTTCACACCAACACTATAATCATGTGTTTTTAAAAAAAGAATTTTAAACTTTCATAGAACTTTACGTACATAAATGTAACTAATTCCTGTACTCATATTAAAAGTCGTTGAATTTCTCCTCGCTACTGAGGTACTTTGCACTGGCAGTTATTGTAGAAAGAAGACATTCCGATCATCACAAAGTTTTCGTATCTTAGTTATATGTCACAACGCTACACTATTACCATCTTAAGGACGCACGCGTCCCTTAAGCACGTGTTAGACCATGTTTGTATACGGTAACACGTGAAGAGAAATCTTTATCATCCTTTTTAAGAATAAAAAAAAAAAAACTTTTTTTTTAACTTTGTTACTTTTTTTTAAGAATATCGCAACCACGCAATAGTGTAAAATTCGGTCTAGTTACATTTTATAAAGAGAAAGAGTGCAGAAAGCTAAAATATACATATGTACATATAATGTTAAAAATACGTAAAACATTCATTGTTTCTTCATATAGTAAATATAAGATATATAACCGTCTGTAATCAAACACTAAGTGCTACAAAGAACACATTTACAGAGGTATACCCTCTTTGACATAAAACCTCAATAAAGTTCAAACTTACACTTTAATGAATTGCCGTTGAATATCCGCCACAACTCACCGCAAGCTTCAATTAATATTTATTACCAAATTGTGTATACAACGTAAAAGTAAAACCTGTTAATTCGATAAATTACCTATCGCAAAGTACAGTCGTGAATTCATTAACGAGCAATGCAAAATTATAAGATAATAGTTAAAATTTAATAAGATATTGCTTATTTTTGAGCAAATCGTTAATATTACTAGGGAGTCACAATCGTTACAGTTATAAAGCTCTTTCTCTTGATCAAAAATTGAATTACAAAGTAGAAATATAACATTACCATAATAGTATACATACGTATGTATATGTATACAAGAGTGCTGCAGGTCTGTAAGTACATACATATTTATTTGACACTCTGTGCTCTCCCCTACCCTGTAAGGGACCTGGCGTGATGGTATGTATGTGTATATGTATATACATATATACTACGTAAACGTAACATAATGCCTGTGATTTCCGAAGAGATAAGCAGAGGAGTATAGTACACC
>DWDV01001831.1:0-12490 GCA_018245615.1 Mimoniades ocyalus | reverse complement strand
TGTGTGTGTTCTTATGTACGCACGTAAGAAGTTATACTTCTTTTGGCGTAAAAACCTTTTTTATAGACAAAACGACACTAATAACAGAAAAAAAGGTATTTAGTACATTGAAAGAAAGTTTTATTATAACGCATTATCTAGTTAAATAAAATTTAGTTAAATATCATAAAAAAAACTAAAATGTTGACTAGCTAATTTCATGGTGTCGGTTTTACGTGACGGTGTGCGCGAGCATCGTAAAAATTTACTCACATTATCTCAACTCTAACGCGCCAAAAGAAGTATAACATCAAAAAACATTTGTATATTTAGAGTAGGTACATTAATAAAATATCTGAGTGTAAAATATTTAAATTACGTATAAGTTAAACAGATCTGACGTAGTTTGCAATTTATGAATATTTATATACGTATAAAGGATTTAACATGTAAATTGATAATGGTATTATCGTGCAAGTGACATCAAAATGAAATCCCGAGGTGGTTGCTACAAATTAAATTGTAAACATTATGGTAATACACGTCATTGGCGTGTTAGTGTGATATCACTGCATCGGACAGGTGTCTGCGTCCAACATTTTATAGTGCCATTTATGAGTGCTTACGATGGGCGCATGTATTTATCCTTTGAATATCTTCAGTAAACAAATATCATATTATAAGCGTTTTGAAACAATTACGATAATGTTATACGAACTTTAAAACTATGTCGTGGGTACACGGTTTTTATTTTTCGGTATTTGTCGGTCTTTATTTCAACTTAATATTCCAGGCGTTTAGAATTGAAAACGTGGCACGAACATTTGAATTCACGAACATATACCTTTTTGTGATTGAATATGACAGCCTGTAACAGCGTATAACAACTTCTAAAGGAAGTGACATCAGTCTGCCAGCTTTCGATCACCGTGGTATACTGACTACAGGATTAAACCTTCTCATTAATAGAGGAGATTTTTGAAGCTTTAAATTGTTTTTTTTTCATTTAAGAGTTTATATGGCTTATTTCGTATTTGTTAGTTTCCCAAACAAAGCAATATTTTAATACCAAATACCTACTATACTACCAAATAATACCAAAGCATTGTTTAAAATAAAATTAGACGATAAAAATAATGTATTACCATTACTGTTGTAAACTTGTATTAAGCCTGTACAATGGCAACATTCTTGAACCACGTCTGTCCTCTGGTCTATGCTATCTGTGTGTGTCTATGTGTGTCAAATGTCAATAAAGAAAAAGCAATTAATTAATTTGCATTTTTATCACACAAAAATCAAGGTGCATCGGAGAGATACAACAATTACAATTTCGTACTTGTATAAAATAACATATTATGGTTTAATAATAAAAGCTTCATTAGGCGTTTAAACCGAACTTTTAGAGACATTTTTGAAATTAGTTATATATAAGTATAATCAAGTGTATTATGGTGTCTAGATAGTTAATCGAATAGAATTTCATAGTTATCTTTCGTAATGTTATGATGGATTGCATGAGGTAATCGATTCACGGAACTCAAGCGGAAGGCATACGGGTAGCTTACAAGGCAATCAGCAAACTGAGCTTTATTAACCCGTCAAGGCAGCCCGGGTTGGTCTAATCAATCGGCGTTCGCGTGTCCACCGCCCTATCTGTCTCTGGCCGATTGGACCATGATAACGCAGCCTACGCAAGATTACCTACATGTACGGGAATAGCCCATTTATAAAATTAACTTCTTTTATCTCTCCAAATAGGCAGCATTACCCAGAGTAAATAACTCTAAAGTGCCTACTACCCAAGGAATGGTCCGATAATAATGCTCGATCGCCTCCCCTCTACCCGGCATAATATAATTGTGAGATAGACGTGAGAAGATCCGCCACAATAAAATATTGTGATTTTTATCATTATTTGTACACGTCTCGGGAAAGAAAGTCGATTTATGAGGCACCTCGTATTTTTATACGTACTTACACTCAATCTTATTGGGTTTCATTGTGCTATAAAATATAGATAGGTACAACTAAACCTAATACAAAATTAGAGCTCTATTTTATCATATCTATGTATATCAGAATACATATTATCATGGAAACAAGGTTTGGCTTATTAAATAATAGTATTTAAATTGTATACACATTCCAAGTTTTGAAAATTATAAATGCATTTAAGTATGGTGCGTATGTTTGTCGTAATTATAAACATTTTTCTATGCTTAAGATTTTTTTTTAGTTTTTGTAAATCTGCATGCGTTGAGCATCAGGCGGGAAGTTTTAAAGCAAGTCGAGTTAACCTGAGTCCTAAACTTTCTATGAGATTAAAGTCATAACTTACTTGATGAGAGGGCATTATGAGGACGAATATGGGTACTGTACTGTACACTACTATAGAGCTGATTTCGTTAAACGCGGCTTTGTGAAAATTAAAAAGAGAAAAATTGCGTTAGGGGTGGAGCAAAGACGTAAGTATTTCCATACTGCCGACAACCCCTCCGGCTTTTTGAAAATAACCGTACGTTTTGCAGATAGAAAAAGGGACCGGCTCATTAACGTCATCGCGGATTGGCGGGAGTTTACGTCCACTGATACCTTTAAGGTATTTACAAAACAGCTAAGCGCCGCAATCTAGGTGCTCGTAATGAAAAAAAAATGCCGCGTCTGTCGTAATCCTGGCGAAGCGCCCTTTAAGAGCCTCACAATTTAATACTAAGTATCGCAATTTCCAAGCGACGGTGAGCCGCTCGTCTAGAGAGGGTTGAAAAAAATGATACACGTCGAGCTCGGGGAAGCAATCGCGGTTAGTTAGGGGCAGCTGCTACCGAACGATAACACTTAAGGTGTTTTGCAGTGTACAATATCACAACGAGTTAGTCGAAGTTTTTCGTTGTTCCCACAAACTTGTTTCCATCATTGCCATTCTATCATCTCCGCTACGCGATCTATTATCTCTGCCAAATTCATATTATGACCATGTTCAAATTTTAAATACGTGATTTTAGTTGATTATTTCATTACATCATCATCACAGGAAATTAACAGGGCTCACAACATTTGTATGTCACCGGGCGTGTTAAATACTTGGAAATATATTATATGTATATGTAAGTAGTAAACAAGACAATAGGTCATTTCCAATATTATCATTTCCAACCAACGCAATTTAATACGTAGCGAGAACACGACACAATATGCATATCGGGCAACGGAACGGCAAAACGTTCACCATATGAACATCCATTCGCATAATACAATTACCGACGCAATGGACGACTGTATGATAACAAATACATTTCCAATATAATGATTAATAAGCCCTCATGTATTTAAAATTTACGCCCGAACGATAAACTTAATCAGTTTTATTAATCAAAATCTACATAGTTTCAAGCAATTTATCGAACAGGGCGAGCTCGTTAAGAGGATGAACGCTAAAGCTCCCGATTTAAATGATGTGCGTATATCATTTAATGCAGTACCATCAAAAGTGTTTTCCGAAATCGAGCGTATGATACGTGCACCAAAAGCGTTAATGTGTAATTATTCTCAATAACATTCAACGGATTGTTCTCGGTAATTAAATGATACGAGTATGTAAGGCCAATTTCTTTGAATAATAAGTCACATAAACCAGGTACGACTCTGTTAATGTGCATTAGAATGAGTAAAATTTAACTAACTAATATAATATTTAGCCAATAGCTAAGTAAAGTAATTATATACCTAAGTAATTAATTACATTTCAAACTAGTCTTTGTAATTTCAAATAACGAATACTGAGCAGTAAATAACAATAACTCAATTCGTTTTCGTTTCAAAAAGGAAATAAGAGCCTCTTCGAGTTATTTAATCATTCTGGCTATCACTAAAAGAGAAATAACTTTAGCCGAACAAGCAACAGATTTAGAGCACGACGCAATAATCGTAGCTAGGTATCGAATTCTCGGTAATGGCCCTTGCTGAATTAATTAGCGGGCATCTACGAACCGGGGCAGGTGTGCACGGGGCTTTACAGCGCCATTACGTTACGAAATACACGGGGGTTGAACCGCCTGAGCGATTGACCACACGCGTTTCAAGCTTTTATGTGCATACGTAGCATTCAGAGAAGACATTAAAACAATAGAGTCTACATTCGTATCCCGAACAGGCAGACAATACAATGCCGTACCATTTTGTTATACTACATTACAAGTTTAGTTATTAATGCTCTCTACGCTATTATATTTGAACCATGCTTAGTTGGGATGTAAACGTGTCGCGTTTAATCAAATCGCTTTTCGAATAAATGGAGCGTGGACGAATCAATAACACGAATTCAATTTACAATTCAACGTACATCACTGACGTATCAATTGTTCAATCTGCGAGAAGACAGATAAACGCACAGATCTGGCGATCGTTCCCGGTAAAAAAGACTGAAGATTCATCGATACGATGCGCGACTCCCAAAGTGAAAAATGTACATTTGGACGGCGTTAATTCGTTTAATTTCCGGTGCGAGAGAGCGGCGCGGGGGAGAGTCCGTTCAGATTAATTCAGCGCTGACGCTGTCACAGATAAGAGCGAAATAAATTGAAAATGTTCAGATTGATTTGAATACCATCTAGGATATACTCGAAGTGGACGCTGTAATCTCGAAAACCGAATACCTATCACGAATTCCACCAAGCCCATGAAAAATCTCGACGTTAATAATAAATAAATTAAATTTGCCTCGGCGCCGTCAAAAGTTAGTAGAAGCACAATCATGTACGAGGAATATAAGCCAACAAATTTCAATTTTCAGGTGACATTTAGGCAGTAAATGAATAAAAATTATCTCAATTTTTCTTATGAGATGATAATGGAGACGAAATAAATTTTGTTTTAGGGCCGCATCGAGCAAAAGATGTTTCCGTGGTTCGCAAATAGCCGAATCTCAAGATTGTCTATTAAATCGTTTATAAAATGGCAGAATTAATGCAATCGGCGCGAGCGAGCTGAGATGGGACATCGTTGAAGGCGCTCGTGATCCGAATGTCAAATGAACTCCAGTCACACCCTTACTTAGACCCTCGCTGCCGGGAGCTCGACCCGCCATTTACATATTGCGATTTTGTATCGATAACAATTAGGAGATGGAAAATTTCCTGTGCGCTAAGCAGCCAGAATATTAAATGGAAGCAGCTTATGCTAAAAGTACTTCCGAGTAATTTTGTATTTCTAACTTAATATCTAGTACCTTCGATCGATAGGCTAAATGCAGCTGTACAAACAGAGCACCCTAAACTTGCAAATGAAGACACGCCACAACGAACATCCAGTAAGTGGCGTGCAGCCGTGAAATTCAGAGAATCAAAACGTCCGAACGTGAAACAAATTGATTGCCGTGCAGTCGATCGGCAGGCGCCAAGCTCGACGTCCGATTGGTAATAGCGCATGCTAAACTTATTAGCCAAACGGAAAATGGCATTAGCAGACGCACTACAGTCCACCCTCCCGTGAAACTTCATTCACTCGTCAAAGTTGACACTGTTGCTCGAAAGTGATTGTTGCGACCAATCAAACGCTGGCGTAATTGGCTCCAACTCGACTCGCAGGTTCCAAATGACGTTGCTAAACTAGCTGTACTTAAAAAAAACTCAATTGAAAAGGCAAAGGCCGAGCAGATTTAACGAGTCGAGTTTTAATTTGAAAGGATAACATTCGTCGACGTCTAGTGAAATGGCCGCTCCAAAACGTTAAAACAATTTATCCTAGGTAATCCCGGAGTGTCAAATGATAATAAGAGTGACATTTAGAGCGGGCCGACGGTGCGGCGGTTAATTCTGCAGCGGCAGTGGCTGATTGTGACACGAACTAAACCCTGTTGCCACCAGTAAAACCCATCAGGTGGGAGCCTTCCCAATCTAATATTGTTCAGGCGGTGAGTATCCGTTCGCTTAATTTTATTTGCTTTATTAGGGTTGGAACATTGTTTTGACAGCATTTTCGTGTTGATCGGAATTTTAGTTTGGAGATTAATGTCTGTCAATTTATTGTACAAAATTCGTCGGGTTCGTGTGCATGTAAAAGAACAAAACGTAGGTATGTACACACGTTTTTATTAGAACAAAGACAGCGTCATTTGCTGAAGCCATTAGCTAAGAATACAAACTGTGCTATTCCATTAAAACAACGATCCATATCCCCGCAGAGCGAACACAATTATTCGCATTCAGTCAACAAAGACATGGAAGGGAATCGCACAAAGAGACCATTTCATAAGTTAAAGCATTACTAACGATAGTTATCTGAGCGCAACTAGTGAAGCAGTAAATCCTATGTGCACCGTTACCAACTATTCTTTCTTACGTCTTAGTGACATTGTCTCTTACTGGTTTCTGGAAACATTAAGTTTGAAAATTACTTAATGAGAGAGAGTTTTAATTAGGTATATTAATGTTAAAATCATCTCTTTACGAGGGTTTTATAAACTTATTGTTGTTACCAAACACTGGAACGGTATTGAATTTGATGTATACGATTATTATATTTACAGGATGAGAAAAGAGTTACGTGATATTCATAATATATTTCTAAGCCGAAAAAAACGAGAAACAAAAAGGATTGGGTCTCGAAAAACTTATTCTATTTTCTACTTCTAACATTCGCGAACAAATACGCAGCGAAATAAATACTGATTCATATTTTCGACGAGTCCGTAGCGAATATGAATCTTGTAGTAGGAGATCAAGAGAGATCTTGGCCACACAATTCCTGTGTGGATCGTGGCGGAGAGAAAAGTAAGACGATTAATCCCACAGGGTACGGGAGAGAATTTATTATAAAATGGTTTCGTCCGAGGCTTTCGAGCACCTATTCTCAACCTGTATGTAGTGAAACGATTTTTCATTAGATGTGAACGTCGATAACATTTTTTATTAAGAGGGTCTTTTTATCTTTTATCAAGACTAAAGTCGCACTGCAGGCCTTCTAAGCATATTTTATACATTCATGGAACGGTATTTTCAATAGGAATTAATATGATTAGGTCCAAACCATATCTACTGTTTACTATTTGCTTCTTATGCTGTACATTTACTATCAAATGGTTACAGAAGGTCGTGAACATCTATTCCGGATCTTCGATAAGACCCGCAGTTGGTTTAGTTATAAATGTAATGAGACTTTTGGTTGCCAAACTGTGTTTGAGACTGCTTCGTTGACCGAGTGGTTGGTGGCCGATCTAGAGGACCTTTGTACAAATTCTTGGTCGAATATTATTAGAAGTTTTCTGACTTTCTGAATTTCTGAGTTTTCTGAATTTCTAGTATTGGCTCGGAATCTGAATTTGTGCTGGATGTATGGAAAAAGGCTCACCAACTATTCTACGATTGGACGGAAACGTAACTAGTGAATCGTAGGAATGTACAACACTTCTCTGCCTCCCTCTTCGGGGATTACAGCCGTAATGTGGCGTTTTAAAAGTGTTGAATTCGTACTAGTGCGTTTGCCTACCATTTCTACCAAAGCATAACGCTGTTTACAGACTAATACTTTCACAAGCGTAAAAAGCATCCTTGAAATAAAATTTAATGACGTCTTGTAATTTATTAATTTATCACAGTTTCAGTAGTTAAACATATTCGGGTACGAATGAAAGAGTTGTTATGAATAAAGCGATAAATTTAATAGCTGACAAATTTTATTCCATTCATATTGAATGGCCAATCGACTACTGCAATACATGCGTTTTAAGTAGGAATTTATGCTGATGGTATAGAATTTAATAATAATGCTTGCTGGGATTTTAGTAGAACATAATCCGGAACGCTTATTAAAATGTTTGAAATTACAAAGCTACACAGTGAACGCTTAGGGGGCCAGTGGTTGTTAAAGGGAGGGTCATGAAATAGATTTTACCTAAACTGTAGTTGTTATATCGATACAAGTTTTGACTAAACCGATTGAAAAGTCATTTTATTGTTCAAAGGATGCATATGTTTTAATATTATTAATGTTTTTAATCTTTGGATATATTAGTTATTGCCAATAGTATAAAAATGCTAAGCATTTGTGTTATTTTACAATTTGGTTTTAACTTACCAAAAATTAAAAATGTAACTTCCTTGACGTGTACATTTTTTCGACTGTTAAATAACGAACGTATAGCAGGTACTCATTTCATAATATTATGCTATTACTGTTATTGCAGAAAAAATATGGGCGGTGCCTAAAACATAAACGGTATTGTTAAATTAACTGAACCGATTTTAACAGTGGAAGCTCTGTTGGGACATGGGACGACGTCCATTCGATTGCAAGGCTATAAATATTATATAAACGTAAAACGTAACATCACGCCGGTAATTCCCGAAGAGGTAGGCGTGAAGTACAATCCCACGTTTCGCCAGTTACTTTTAATAAATATTATATCACTATATTCATATATTATGTAGTACTACTAATTTAATATATTTATTGCTACTTTCGACTTGATGCAAAAGGACATACCGTTTTACTTAACGATTGTTATTTGGAAGGTTCGCTAGTTCTAAAACGGATTGTTCCTTATTGATGTAAAAAGACAATTACTTGAATGTAACATTGAACAGCGGGCACACACGAGATAGAACATTTAGCATTGGATATAATAAACTGAAAAGCATACAGCGATAGAACACGAACCTCTTCAATGATCGCGTGACATAATACAAAAGAGCAAATAGGTACTTTTTACGTAAAAGGTTATTTGGTTCTATCGATTATTTAACGTCGTTCCACTAAAACTGTTCTAGTGCTAAATGTCAGGTCTCCACCTGCGTAAATGCCACTCGATAATGCCCGCCATGCTACCAGGGGAGCCTTTGTAATGATAATAATAAATTTATTAACAGCCGCTTTTTGAATGGCTTCTCTACAAACAAAAGCGCCATGGTAAATAAATATATTTTCCTATTTTTATTTCCGAAATATGTATTGTATCTATATATTTGCAGTGAACGTACGTTACGCCTGTAATCCTCAAAGAGGTAGGCGGAGAAGTGTAGTACATTCCCTCGTTTCACCAGTATATTTGTAGTATTTCGTGATTATGTACTAGATATGTTACACTCGTATATGAATATTGTCACATTGTAAACGACGCTGTCTATAATTGTCCAAGTTACGACCACAAGTACATTCAAAGTTTACCCTCTTATTTCTACACAGTAGAATGTTAGGTACTGATTACACATACCTCTCATACGTGTTAAAACTAGCTTGAGGTTAGGACAACATTAAACTGAGTTCACATCTGATGATACGTATTAACAAAGCGGTGTTAAAATTGTCTGGTTGTCAAGTATGCTCAACATTGGAAGTAAAGAAAGACAAGCATAATAGCTTGTACAAGACATAATTATCTTATGAATTAATATTGAATAAAAGTTTACTTTTTTCTTTCGAACGTATATAAATTTAGCCTTAAAAAGAAGACATACGCTAATGTAATCAGCGCTTTACCATAAAAACGTTCTGCGATATCGATTAATAGATACGGGAACACAAAGCGCTTTCATCAGCCACGTTCAATACACGAAAGTGGAAGCCGAATTCCTTTCAGTAAATAATATTGGCAGGTTTAATTCTAACGGCTCTTTTTCTTCTCCGACGTTACAGAGTGACTAATCAGCAGCAAACAACACGACGTTCTGTGAGAAAGATCGACGTTCCGATCGGCGGAGCTTTGAGCAATTAAGCAGGTAAATTTTGTATTCGAAATACAAGTAAAACACTTAATTCCAATGCGAAAAGCGAATTTATTTTCTGTAATGTCAGCATGATATATTAATTTACTCGTACAATTCACTGTCAAATTGGAGACACTAAACCATAGGCATATCAACCACAGTGACATTTCTAAACATGAGGGGAACAAATGGATCTGACATTTAGTGAGTATTCAAGCGACCTTGGCTTCAATGAAGGGTAGGCAGAAGGGTTATGTCTCCAATTATAGTAATAATAATATCCCTTCCATTGCGACGAGTCATGTAATGCCACTCGACGTGATTGAGTGACACCCGTTTAATAATTTTAATTCGGTGGAAATAATTATTTAGAGTTTTACGTGCTGAGAATTATCAGAGGTTTTTCCACCATAATAAATGAGCGTACAATATATTAATGTATATTAGAATTTTAAAGTGTACTATAACTATCAGTAGAAATTTATGTACCTACATATAAATTAATAATAATATGTCTTACCTATATTTGTGTGCAGTACAACTTAGGTCGAATTCCGAAATTACATTTGTATCCGTAGAATAATTTTCTCTTTGCCTACAAACTATGAAAAGTAGAATATGTGAAGTTTAGCGACAAGGGAAAAAGGGAAAAAATATTTATCATGAAATGTGATGATGGACGTACAATTTGCGAAGTTGCGATAGGCGTTTAGGCATCAGCGAAACGAAATAGGAAAACTTAAAAGGGAATACATAAGTTACAGTTTGAAACTATCCAGTATACAAAGTTTAGTGTTCTCATAGGAAACACACAAGGCGGGGGGGGGGGCGTGAGGAAGTGACGTCACCGCTGATGGTGTAAATAATTGCTCTGTCGAACACACCTGCCGGCAAAAGAAAATTAAGCGAAACGCAATTTGACTGAGTGATAAAGCACCTCCAGCGCTGGATCAGTTTAATGAGGAGTTACGGCGAAAAATTGCTTCTAATTAATTTATAATCTCATTTCCATTATTAACGCCTGCCATTAATTGCCCCGTAATTATCTCCCTCATAATTTACGTAATGTTTCTGCGTTATGAAATTTCTAACTTATCATAGATATACAATGTTACTTGGAAATTTTGTCGAATCGCTTTGTCATACACATAAAACGGTGCTTCGATAACGCTCCGTCGTGCGACACACGCCCCGCAATCGCTTTTATGCGCTCCTTGCATGATAACCCCCCTTAAAGACTACAATACTTACACCAATCAAGAAGCGGCGGGGTCGTTAAAGAGACTCTTTTGTCTAAATCACTATCAGATTACTTTTTATTTCAGTTGCTAACCCACTCCGGATAATTAGCGACAACGGTCGTTGCCCGACACAGCGGGACTTGTCGCAATTTTTGCGGCGGTCAAATTGCAAACGTAACAAGTGCGGCTCGGGTGTTTATTGACAAATTCATAAACATTGGCTCTCACATAAAATGGTGGCACTTCATACTCCCAAACGGGAACGAGCAAACACGTTCCATATTTTCATGGGATTCAAATAAAAATAAAGTGGATGACCGGAGGCGGTCTAATTTAATATGAGCGGACATGTCATATGGCCGATGCCTGCTTTCATTTTATTGCTCGGGAGACTGAATACAGTAATGTTTCATGCGGCCCGTGTTTGTCAGCTGTTAAACAGTTTTGTTATTGCCGGACGGACATTTCTGTGCCTATTTGCATAATTGAACGGCCACTTGAAGGCACCAGCATTGTTATACTCTGCCGAGCCATTTGTCAGATTCCTCGTATCATTTGTGCATGGAGATGGTGAAGAGAAGCGCACCGTTTTTGTGGGATGTTCATTATTTAGTTTTTATATCGTTCGCTCTTCTTCAGTTAGTCATATCTTAAGATGAATTGTGCATAAAACAATATACACTTTCTATTTTATTCAACCGAATGACCGCCAATTTAGCGAAAAGCCGAAATGGTAACGTAGAATCTAGTAAACGCTGACGTGTGCGTTTCACAAGTTAAAGCGGATCATGGCGCTACAATGTAAGGCCGTACAAATATTGTTGGCATTGAAAACTTTGAAATGCTTTAATTATCTTACAAGTGGATTCATTGGATTGCTGATAATAGTTTGAAATGCGTTTATGTAGCAAACAAGCTTCTGGGTCACTATAATGCGGCAGTAAAACTCGCAACTTGCTAGTGTTTCGTAACAAACATTTGAGTGCGAGAGCACCGAAGTTTCTAAGCGATCCAATCAAATGCTGTAATCGGCTTTGTTTGTAAAATAACTAGGTAAGTAGGACCCGCGTCGATCAGATCAGGGAACAATAAAAACATCGTAAAATCTTGCAGTTGTAATACATGAAAAGCAGGCGTTATCTTAAAGCGTAAATGTTTAATGGCACGAGCCACTTGGAGCGTTCGTGCGCACCTTACGGTTCGATTTTAAACTGATGACTTTAAAGATGTAGCGGAAATAGCCACTTGAGGTCGTGAACTTCTGAGAACTCGAAATAAACGCTGTGGTCGCCTGACACCACTGTAAATGCGACGTGTATGAGCATTAAAATGTCATAAGCAGAAAAAAACAATTTATCTCATCTAATATTTTCTTTTCGCGGCTACAATACAATTTACATTTCAGTATAAAACTGACTAACGAAATAGAATAAAATTTTCTCTTTTTATATCCAGAACGGAATTTAAGTAGGTACTATTTCCATTTCAATGAATCGGGATTATGAATTCAGTAATGGTAAAGCTTGTTAAGAGGGTAAATGTGTGTGTGTATGTGTGTGTGGGTGTGGG
>DWDV01001830.1:0-12490 GCA_018245615.1 Mimoniades ocyalus | reverse complement strand
AACACCTACGTATGTATATAATTTAAAAAAACATTATTATCAACATTTTTATCATTATTAAAATTTCAAGGACATATCAACAACATCAAATTTATTCATAATTTTATCATTTCCCTATTGGGTTAGGTTCCAGTTTCGAAATGAGGGAGTTAAGCCCATAGTATCCCATGCTGGCCAATTGCAGTTAATTGTTAAGTTGGCAGACTTCAGAAGTCTCAGAGAATATTAAAGAGTGCAGGTTTCCTCGCAGCACTTACTTAATAGTTTTAATAGTCACATTTTAATCTTAAAAAACGCACATTTTTTGTAGGGAAAGAAATGCATATCACTCACTGGAGTGGGAGTATTCTAATGTATCAGGCTTTCATTGCTGCAAGAATTAATCAGTAAAAAATAGAATACCTTCTATTATACGCTTTTCTTTGCTCCCCATTCGGTGAGACAAGCTGTGCTCTGCGATCTCCAACCCACATGTCCAGCGTGGGGACTATGGGCATGACCCCTCAGGGGAGGTCTTTCTTCAGGAGTACACTGCAACAGCCTGCTGCTGATTATAATGAAGGTTATATAGCAGTCGATAGGATGCAATGATTGCATCAGAGATGTTATATCAATTTAATCCTTACCTGATTTGGAGTACTATAAAGAAAATATCCCTAGATAACATAGTTATGGTTTCAACTAATTATGAGAAATAATAAAAGTTTGTTGAAACATGTATCGACCGTTGTCTACACCATTATACCCACAAACGCCAGCGCACACTATTTTTTATATATTTATTTGTTTACATTGAAAAAGTACATAATTTTTATAAACATTCTGACAATCTGAAATGCATTTTGTCGGCAGCTTTGGGTTTGAGCACTAAATTTATACCATTGAGAGCAGCTGTTTAAATTGCTAAATTATTATAGCTTATAATTAAATTACAAATGGTTTTATTTCATCACTGAATTAAATGTAATTTGAATACAAAAGGTAGGCGTCGCCAGACCGTGTCGTGCAAGTTCTTAATTAATTAATATTGATTTCGCTCCAACTTAGGTAATTAATAGAAACGTAGCCCGAAAACTTAGATAACCCTTTGCGAAGTTCACGTATTAATCCGACCGGGACACAATGAAAACTTTATTGGAGCAGAAGTTTCGGATTGTGTATTGACTGGCGACACCTTTTGGGTGCTACTCTACGCAAGTCAACTCGAGTGGAAGGAGATCCAATAAGACAAGTTTTGGATAAGTGAACAATAAATTGTCAGGGAACGATCCTAATGCCATTTTTGGCCATTAATCTTTTTCTGTTAGAGTATTAGAGGTTAACGCAAGAATTTATTTATATGAAAAAACATAATTTATTTCACTTTACTATATTTGTGATATCTAACAGTAAAACAACAAAAGAATTTGTGAGGAGTCCATTTAATGACACTGAAGAGTAATGTAATTTGACTTCAAATTCGCTGTTTGAAAGGTAGTATCAATATTTTTTATTTAGAGTATTTGTTGAAATGTGATGAAGTGTGACAAATCATTAGAGCATTGTAATAAAAGTCACTTCATGTAATCAGAAGTATACCAAAAGGCTTAGGGCTTTCGTAGACAGCAGGTACAGATTTAGCATAAATTTCATGAAAGTATCATTATTAATAAGAAAATCTTAATTTTTAAATTTTGTTACATGAAAAAGATCGTTATTTGAAAAAGATCTTCAATGAGGTGAATCTGTCGTTAGTGTTAGAAGTTGGTGTTGTATATTAGATCGAAACATTAGCCTATACCAATCCCGCAGAAATAAAAAAGTATTATAAAACGCAATCGGCGCGCGAACCTCACATCACAACAGGAGTAATCCGCTTTGCGGTCCTTAGAGACTCCGTGTGTTCATTGTGATTTCAATGCATATGGGATTAGTTCGCCAATAACTCAGCTTTAGAAGACTTAAAGTGCATTATTTTCTTGGAAAAACAAAAATTTTCTTCTTGTCCGAACATTTATTATTAAAAGCCTGTTAAGCGAAATAAAAGCGGATTATACATACAATTAACAATTTTCTATTAAAATAAAAAAAAACGACTCAGAGTCATTTAGTTACATACGGCACGAATCGCAAAATGACATTTTGCTTTAATAGTTCGTGCCGTAGGATTCGTTTGAAGTCACCTCAATCTGTACCACTTCACCATTGGTCGAGTGAATGTAATTTAGAATCCTTCACTAATTTATCTTTAATACTCTTTCCTGCTGCATCATCAGACATTGGTCACCATCTTTGTCTACATAATATCTATGTAAGACCTATCCGTTGAGATCATTCTAATGATGTCACGTTCGACACCTCTTCTGTAATGTAGTTAAGAGTTGCGAATCGTGCTGATTCGTATTATTGCTGAACCTTCAGGTCAAGCTTACTATATTATTTTAATATTATTAAATTCACAAAGTACTAACTATTAAACCAATCTATAAAACTATTAAACCAATTTGGTCGTAGTTAATCACATCCCTTTAACAACTGAAAAAAAAACTGATGACGTTGGACTCCTTGAGCAGACATTCTTTAATCATTGCTAGTAACATTGCAGGTCAAGCTACCTTTTAAACAAAAGAAAATAAATGAAAATCAGTTTTTCCTTTTACGAGCTACAATAGTACAAACAGACACTTACCTTAAATTTATAACATCCCTTTTCTGCGTCGGGAATTACAAAAAAAATTAAAGGCTATACATATAATATCAAACAACAAATATTGTTGTGTGATATTATATAGCCATAGCATATCAGTACAATAATAAATATACAAACATAAAACTATGAAATGTATAAGTAAAACCACACGTAATATTAAGACGTATTGAAACAGAAATAAGCTAGCAGGCAATATCGAGAAATACAGCCGGCAGGCAAATAAATATTACATTACTCAAAAAGTAATCCACTTTACGGTCGGGGGAGGCAGCGTATGTTTATTGTGACTTCGATGCCGGCGAGATTAGTTCGCCGGTAATCCCGTTTCAAAGGATTTAAAATACACTAGTTTATGTACGGCCGAATATTCGTCAAATGCAGGCAGACAAATCTCGACAACACAATGTTTTTAACTAACTGGTCGGCGTTCAAACGATTGATTTTTGACTAAAAAGTGAAATACGACGAAGTTGTCATAACATGATGGTAGTGAAATGACTGCTAGATAACGGAGTGCTTATTTACTACGAGAAATTTAAAACAGTTTATTGCGCAAATATAAGTAACTGAGTTATCATTCGGTCAATATTGCAAATTAGGTATATCTATATACACATATACATATATAAATATAATCTGGCAAACAGACAGACAGGTCACGTGATGCTAAGTGGTCACCGTCGTCAGGAACGTCTCGAATACTCGAGGAATCAGTTAATGCATTGCCGACTTTGAAAGAAAGTTTTTGTTTTAGAGCCTTATGAGCGCTGAGAAAACAATTATCTCAAAAAGAAGCTCATTCACTCTTTACTTGCTATTGAAAAAATATAGTATTAGTGTCATCAGATATCATTGAAAAAGTAGGTAATCATTACATAAAAAGTAACATAATAATATTTTATATAATTAATCATTTGATAAATAAAAAATGGTAATATGTTTATTACGAAATGTTTTATAGCAGGCTTTGTTATTCTTTCATAAATTATTGTCACTTTGTATTTATCACTACCTATTAACAAATTTTAACGAAGTTTAATCAATAACAGTACTTTTCTTATATTTTTCAGATACTATTGTTTCTAGAACATTCACGTAGTCCATGTAGCAGCTTCTAGGACAATCTAAATCAGTGTGCTAGTGCCGGACTTCGCCATGTAATCCCGCGTGTATAGTTTAACGAAGCGTCGCAAAACTTTTTGCACCTTATACGCGTAAACAATTCAGCTGGCTGCACGCAAATTTAAACCTTACGGACCGAACACTGGGCTCAATTTAAACGTCTTTTGTGATACTGTAGTGAATGTCTGCACCAGATTTGCGGGACAGGTTGTACTTTTTCGATGTATTCGTTAGTTTTCGCACATGTTTGCAGCTGTAAAATATTTCGCTTGAAGGAACCGTTTACACTTTAGCCGATAGTAGTGCGTACTAAAAGCTAACGTTGTATTACAGGATAATAACATGAATTTGAAGTTGTATGCAAATGTCCGCTATTTTTTGTTACAAAAGTAGCAGATGGAACCGTCTACAGCTTGATGTAATGAACTAATATTTGTTTGTTCAGTTGCAGATGTTGGTCAGATTCGAGGACTAAGTTACAACTTCTCATGTCTTATCGTGTTACCGCTTATTCCACGCCTTCAACTGGAAAATTAGTAGATAAAAGATAAACAAATTTAGTATCGGTGATTTTTTCTGCGATGTTTATGAACTTATATAAATATATTAACACCGACACTTAGTAATAATACGAATAGTATCACTTTGTAATAAGACAAGTATCGTATATTAAACACTTCATCATCTAGTATTCACAAAACTGACACATTTCGTAGTCAAAACAAAGATGAATAAAGCGCATGGGAAATTAATTTTACCAAAAGCCGTACCGTATCCATTCTTCAACACATCGGCAAACGAATTTTCGACGCTATCAATAATATTACTAAACAGAAACCAATTACTCGGCAGGAATATTAATATGACCACAATAATACTTATAATATTTTCGTCACAAATTCGTGCTTCGGGGCGCCAAGGCCGTTACCCAATTGTGAACTGTGTCACGTAATTTTCGTTGTCGCACATTTAAAATAATGGTAATTTCACGTTATGACTACTTCTGTGACCTAAAGCAGTAAAACAGTCTGGTTCGTTCGGCGAAACGCCTTTGACAGATGTTCCCAGTACTTTGCTGTAGGGCATCTACCTTGCAATAACCCGCATACTGTTACATAATTTTTACGATTTATTGCGTAACGTAATATCAACATATTTCTCTACTTTTATTAACGTCTAGCGGTTTCAGTAAAAATATAAGACTTATTTACCTTATGTTTTATAGACTAAAACTAGCCAGCGTGGCCAATTATGGTCTTACCCCTTTTCATCCTGAGGAGATACTCATGTCCAACAGTGAACAGTTAAACAATGAAAGGAGTTGATGATGATGTATATTTTAATTTTTTATGCGCATGAACTTAACAAGTAACTTAATAAGTAACTGCCTCGTTGGTCGTATTGGTTGCAAGCCCGACTGCCGATCAAGGGGTCCTGGGTTCAGATTCCGGGTCGGGCATTATTGGATTTTTCTAACTCAGATTTTCTAGTAGTGGATCGGAGTCTGTATATGTGCCCGGTGTATGACAATGTGCTCACCACCTATCCCATAGTGGACGTAAACATGGCTGGTGAACCTGACAGAGCACTACACTCCTCTGTCTACCTCTTCGGGGGATTACAGGCGTGAAGGTACGTTCTATTACGTTTAATAAGTAATGAAGTATCTAACTTAAAATTTAATTTATTCATAAGAAGATTAACTTTATGGTAGCTGAGTGTTTCAGTTTGCTCTGAAATGTCTCATGTGTGTTCATTAAATACGCGATAACCTCAAGTTTCGCGACCATGTGTACGCTCGTGGTAATTTCCATATATCTCATCTACTTAGAAGCCGCATACAACGATAAAGTGGAATCCATTTGCGCCATTATCAAGCAATTCGGTATTAAGATTATTTCGAGAACGACTCTTGTGCAAATACATTGGATACATAATACATTGGATTATCAGAAATATGTGTACCTACCGTGTTACATCACACTTAATTGAATATTTTCAAGCTAACAGTTATACTAATAAGTTTAATGTCATGATTATTATTGATTATTATTATTATTATTATTTATTATTACTATTATTATTATGTAACAGCTTTAACTCTGTACGGGATGTGGACGATATGGGTACAAAACATAATGTAGGCACATAATATACACGACGATGATCATTGACATAGATGTGACATTTTCTTCGAATTTATATTAACAGAAAATGTTTTTTCCTAACCTTCATATTTATGTCTAGGTTAGCTTACTTCGTAAATATAAATTGTTTAATTATGCTGTTTTATATAATATATATTTACATAGGCATCTATCTACGATAACTCCGGATTTAGTTATGTATAACCAAAGCTTCGTTGCCTGAAACGGTAGATTTCTTGGCATGAACTGCGAAGTACAGAAACGGAGATCGCGGTTACTGCTAATGTAGGTGACCATTAGCGGCGAACATATTCAAATAACAGTAATTGATACGCGTTACATACATAAATTAAACAAGGAGACTTTTTTTTGTATTTTCTATCAGTATGTTCGCTTATCACGCAATAGTAATAGACCGAATTCGACTAAATTTGTTGTTATAACAACCTTTTTAATAAGGTTAACGCAATCAAGACAAACTAATTATGATGGGGAAAATCTGTCATTAACGAAGGGGCAGACAATATCTAGCGGGTATATAATAGTTATATATCACATTAATACCACCCAACAATTTGAAAGCCACATACAACAATAAGCAGGTACCCATTTGCGCCATTACCGAGTAATTCGGCATCGAGATTGTCTCGGGAATTGCGCAGCGTCGAGATTGCTATTCCACTTGCATTATTACCCAGGCCGTTGTTATATCGGATAATAAGGTACGTCTATTTAATGTTCATACTATATTCAGTATGTATGGTATAATTATTTTATGTTATAGATTTCACGAAATTGGTGAAACGTGGAAATGTACACCTTTGCCTACCTCTCCAGGGATTACAGGCGTGATGTTACGTTTTCACAAAAACAAACGAGTTTCTAACACACGTGATAATAAAAATCTCCAGACTTTTCATTCAATAATAGAGTACAATAACACAAGCACTTTTATATAGTCAGATACAATTAGTTAATTAGTCAGATAATTAAACTGTGGGATAATCAAACAGGAGAACTCTAACACATTGAAATAATGTTCATTGTAATCTACTTGTATACATCAATTGCATTGTTTTGCATTAATAGTACCTATATCCATCTTGTACATGATAAACATAATGATAAGTTTGACAACATTAGTACAGGAAAACGTATAAGAACAAAAGTGAAAATATAATAATCAGTACGTACCATTACCAGCAACTTAATATGTTCAGTGTAGCATACTCTTTATGTTACCAGCATCATCATCATAAGGCAGCTTGTTTAGTTCTACTGCTTGAAATGAGCCTCTCCTGATAGATTTTTGCCCATAATCTCCATGCTGGGCAGGTGAGTTGGAAATTGCAGAGAACGGTTTCTTATGCTGCCCGTTGCCCGTAGGTGGCCAGAGGCACGGCCATGCTAGACCTTATTGGTCTAGTAATTAAATGCCTGGTATAAAATATATATTAGACTGATCGCGTTAAAATATTTACATTTAGTACCTACGTAGGAGTATTTAAACAAACATATAATTTTTATTAATTTCTAGAATTCAAGGGGGAGTAAAAACTATTATTTACTATTTCAATTTACCACTATAATGTAAATGAAATTTGTACAAGAATAAATGGGAGAGAAATATTCGCACATTTACAATATTCGTACATTATTCTTACATTATTAATTCATTTTACACCTTTTAATACGAGTATTTCTACACAATTAAGAATGGTGTCTTTCTATGATTCGAAAAGTTCCTTATTTTATAACGTACAGGTATTTAACACGGATTCTTCATTGTCATTGTCAATTAATTTCCCTTATAGAGACGGTACTTATATTTTAATCAACTTCGCTTGTCGATTTAATATAAGCAGCTTCTGTCGTACACGATAGGAATGTAATTATAGCGGCGATATTGAGTACGTTTGACGTAGGTACGCGTGTGAAATGTTCAACCGATCTCGAAAGATACATTCACCCAATAATTTTAGTTCATGTCATATATTGTTGAAGTAACATTCATGATATTGTTCATACTCGTATAACTGGCAAACGAATATGGCCGTGAAAAATTTGGTAATCCCTCCAAAATTATTTTGCCATTCGATTAATGGAGCAAGAAGTTGCTTTCGAAATTTGAAACTATTTCTGATTATTTAAAAGCCCAAATGTTACGTTTTTAATGAACATTTCTTTACTATTTTATAACGTAATATCTCGCTTGTAATTCCCGAAGAAGTAGGTAAAAGTGTGTAGTGCACACTAGTGATGTAACGAATATTCGCATTCGCATTCGCGAATATTCGCAAATTTTTGCATATTCGCAAATTTCTGTGAATGTTTTGGGAATATGAGTACCAGAAAAAAGGTTAATAAAATTAAAATATTTTTATCAAATCTTTTCTTTTAATAAAATTAAAAGCATTTCTTAAATTTTTTTATACAAGAAAAAATAACTTAACCTCGTAATTATATAATCAGTCTTTACTTTCTCTCTTGGCTTTGTTTATTTATTTACTTTACTTTGGGCAATCAAGCTTAACAATCAAATTTTCATTAGAACTTATAAGACAATTTTTTTTAATGCAATGTAAAGAAACAAAAAGAAATTCTTTTACGAATTTTTGTACAAAAATGGAATATTCGCATTCCCATTCGCGAATGTCGGTAGCGGATATTCGCATTCACAATCGCATTCGCGAATGTTGAAAAAATGACATTCGTTACATCACTAATGCACACCCATGTTTCGCCAGTTATGTTTACGTCCCACTTTGGAATAGTTGTTGAGTCTATTGCCATATACACCAGGAAAATATCCAGACTCCGCGCCTTTACTACAAAATCTTAGAAAAATCCAATCGTGCCCAACCCGGGAATTGTATCCAGGACCTCTCGATCAACAGAGTAACAAAACAGACGAAACAGTCTGATTATATCAGTTTCATAATAAGCATTAAAGTAAGTAATAACAATATTGTTTCATTTTTTTTAAATTCAACAATAAGCTTACATTTGACTGCTATTCCACCTGATGGAAAGCTAGATGCAGCCTACGATGTAGCACGCTTGTCTACATAGTGCCGATGCACTCTTGTCTTGATATGCTATGATATTTTTAAACGAACTCATTCTTAAAGGCTTTTAAGAGTAGCACTAACTATCAACATCGCTTTATGATGGTGGTTTTGAATGTACGTGAAGCTTCTCCGTAGTTTCTATTTGCGCAATATATACCTGCGCTTGAAAATGTTCGAGTATTATTCGACGTTAATGCATTATGACGCTACACATTTATATATAAATTTATTTATGTGCTTTACCCTTTCATTTTGAGGAGGCCCGTGTCCAACCGTGGAACGATAAACGGGTGGGGAAAAAAATGTATATTCCTATTATTATAAAAAAACTAGGTAGTGTGATTTGTGTCCGACTAAAACTAAAGAGATGAAAAATATAAATATGTCGGAAAAAATCAACAACAGACAATAGTCACTAAACAAACCGTATGTATTCTAATATTCAGTCATGAATTTAATTTACATTATGGTATATAACACGC
The DNA here is from genome assembly GCA_018245615.1 of Mimoniades ocyalus. Taxonomy (NCBI): domain Eukaryota; kingdom Metazoa; phylum Arthropoda; class Insecta; order Lepidoptera; family Hesperiidae; genus Mimoniades; species Mimoniades ocyalus. The sequence goes on along the minus strand of DWDV01001830.1, from coordinate 2,979 downwards.
GCGTGACGCGATAAGTCGTGCCCCGCAAATCCCTAACCCGCTTGACTAGGGTGGTAATTCTAAGTAAAACCTCTCAGGGAAGGCTTATGTTAGAAGTAAACTTACACTGATTGGTGATTATGATGATGAAGGAACAAAATTGTCTCCGATATTGTGTACCTTGCGAGTTACAGCGTAGACATGGTACGAACACACCAACGTAGTCGCGGCGTAACTTGCCGTGCCAGCTGTTGCAACGCTATAACACATTAAATTACTTACATTTGCGTCGTGCCGACATTGTTCATGTCATTAGTAACTTTACACAATTACCAGCGTGTTGGTTGCATGCTCTATATCTACTATACATAAGTTACTAAATGTACATAGAACGAGAGGTAAGTAAATAAGATTGTATATCACAGACAATGAACAACTACCATAATAGGCTACTCAGCAAACATATTTACCACAAAACAGAAAATATTCTTGTACCCGTATTGCTTACGCAAATAAATCTTCTTTAGTGAATTCCTCCCTCATGTTCTTCGAAGTTTACTCATGAAAGTTTTGAGTGAAAAATTACGGTAATAATTTTCTTAGCTGAGTAAGAACGGCTGGCATCTTTGTAATTAGATCCCGGTCTGAAGTTAAACTTCCAACAATCGCTATGTTAATTACATAATATATAATTTCAACCTTTGTTACTTCCATAAGTTAATGGAATAAAATTTATCATAATGTAGTTAATATTCTTGCATAACAGGTAAGGGTATAAATACGTCAATATTTGTAAAATAATGTATACATTTATAATACAGAAGTATTAGAAATAGTTTTCATTTACGTTTCTGATTTTAAATTGTTATTCTTCTAGAAACTATTATTATTCTAACGAACGAAAGATAAATTATCCTTCATTCCGTTCTTTAAAGTTTCACATTGAAAACTTTTCAATAAAATATTACCATAATAATTTTTAGCCGCGCAAAATGTTGGCGATTTTGTAATTAGATTTTCGAGAACTTAAACTTTCTTCGGATATTCTCTTAATTACGTTCTTAATATTTTATATTCAGATTCTGTGATTTTTGAGTGCAATAAGAAATTGATTTAATACTTGTTATATAGAAAACTGTTTACTTACGTAATATTACATGCGCTCTGGACTATGGCGGAACACACACAGAATGAAAGCTACGTGACTCAGGCAACAGAAGCGGGATCAATTGTAATGTCTTGTGACAAGCCTCCAAGCCTATTTAAAATCTACTTAACCCGACTTACCCGACGTGGTGTAAGTTCTAGGTTGTCCTCAGTTTCAAACACACAATTCCACAATGAGGACATTAATGAAGCCAAGTAGGTACAGATACAGATTCTTGAAAAGCCTGTTTCTTATCTATTCCTATCTGTACAATAAATCGTCCTTCCCGTGCATGATGGCAGATTAATGACCAAAATTCGTTCCAAAACAAACTTGTCTTATTAATTTCCTTATCTGTTATTTATAACGATGCCCTATAATTGAAAACTCAGATAAATTTGTTACAGGGGATCGCTAAGTTTGTACATGCCAAGTCGGATAAAGGTTGAGGACTTCAATATAAAATGTTTTAACAAAATTGAACCAAATAATTCCTTTATTACAGTGACCTGTTTTAAATATAAAAATAATAGAATGGGATAAATCGATAATACTGGTAAATCTGATAATGTCAGTCTCAGTCCAATAGTTGTTTGTAACTGTCAGTGTAATTTAATTATTTGTCTAGCACCAGTTTACCGATTGTGTCAATTATCGTTAATTTACCATTATCAATTATATTATATTTACACTGTCAGAAACGGTTTTTGGGACATATTTAAAAGATACAATCCAAGTGCGTACGATTTTCATATAGATTCAATAGGGTCAGCAGCGTTTTCTGAGATCGGTTGATTTTTTCAACTGACTTCCTCAGTATTTTCATATACGACTTGAAAAAAATTTCATTACAAGTTGTCTCATAGTATTTATAAAGAAAATGCATGCGGATAGCTCTCGGATCTGGTCTGACAATTTAATTGAAGCGACGCTGTGCAGTTTTTTCCCGCAATTTTGCTAACCACTGGTATCTTTCTTTACTAATCTTGTCATGTTTTAGTATGCCACCAAAGGAAGCAAGAATTTTTCAGAAGCAGATGGTGGATAGTCCAGTTCGAATATTAAGATCCTTAAGATTAAATACATTAGCTCTTTTCGTAATCCAGGGTTTTCGAAGCATCCAAAGTCAAAACCACATTTCGAAAGCATCAATGTTGTCTTTTTCAGCTTTTCTGAAGGTTCCTGCTTTAAATCCATTCGGACGGACCGAAAACTAAAGATTTAATGATGTTGATTTGATTGGTGTTTTTAACAATGTTTCTAAACTAAGTTCTATACGTAAGGTGTATACAACCGTAAGGATAAATTCAATAACTACGATCTTGGATAATTTTGTGATAGGGGTTTGGATCATTTGTATTATTCTAGACTACACCAATACCTCCCTTTGCGTCGTTTCGTTTTGCGTTTTTTTCGAAGTTGCGTTGTTTTGGGTTCGAGTCTTTAATTTTTTTTTGAAATTTTCTTTTTTTTCTAAAAGATGGCAACACTTTTGTTTCTAATTGCGCCATGCCATCAAAACTCGGGGATTCCCTTTCTAACTAAAAATCAACGCAATTTTAATACAGTTTTATTTTCACTTTGTTTTGCTAATTTTAGAGTTCAGTTTCAATTACGTAGTGTGTTGTAATGTAGTGTGTTGTGCTTTTTTAAAAGAGAATAATAAATTTATATAAATTTTTACGTACAAGGAGTGCTTTGATGATCAAAATGGGGTCCTTGCTTTCTATTTGGATTGAAAATCAAGTTGCGCAGAGAATACTATTAAGTAAAATGGTAATTCAGAAGAAAGCAAAAAGCTTATTTGATGACATAAAAAGTAAAGCAGTATCCAACGATAATGCTAATGGTAG
>DWDV01001829.1:0-12494 GCA_018245615.1 Mimoniades ocyalus | reverse complement strand
AATCACTCAGAAATGACGTTGTCAAAATTATTTAATAAGATGTTTTACACTGAATATGAAAGGTTATATAATCTGTTCGACCACAGGCACAGTCGGTAGACCTTGTGGTTGCATTCTGATCTAATGTAAGCAATAAATTCTAAGTATATTAGCTGAATATGAGTATATTATATGAAATAGATTATTTTGTCAATAAAGGCCATGTGTAGTGTTTTCGGTAAACGTATGTTGAAGCGAGGACGCCAAAACCTTTTATTTTATCAATTCACACCTAATAATTTTAGCTGAAAATTACGGAACAATTTTGAATTGTACTTTGTTGAACTTTTAATGATAGTATATTCGCGATTAATTTGTATTTGGTGCGATATCTTTATTACAATTCCGTTCATTACTGCCATTTTCATATTTATTTCATACATTCAAATAGTTCACTCTGTTCAACATCCCTCCTGCATAATTTATGTTTTAATAAATCTTACATATCCACATATTGTAGTTATCAGTCGTATTTTTCACAACTTACGATGACTCTTTGACCAAATTTAGTTACTGTCAAAATATTGAATAGAATTAAATGCAATAACAGGCCTGTAATCCCCGAAGAGGTAGGCAGAGGGGTTTAGTACACTGACATATTCCACCAGTTCCATTAATAACCAACTAAGGAATAGCCTATTGCCATATACCGAGCACAAATCCACCCTACGAGCGACTGAATTTAAACTAGTAATTGTACTTAAAAACTCCCATAGTACCCGACCTGGGTTTGAATATAGGACCGAATTGAACAGAATTATTAATAATAATAACGTTATTGTTAGTATTATATAATGTTTTGTTACGTCATTATGTCTACTTCACGATAGTTACTAGTAAGTGTTACTCTTGCTTTAATATGTAAATAATGATTTTTTGATCACCGCAGTCCGGAGGCGTTATTTAATAGGTAGGTACTTAGAGTGCAGGAAGCTTCACTCAATTGATTTTCATGTGAACGTTATTATTAATATTGTGGTTTTATTCTGTTGCGTTTTAGAAAAAAATCGTTTCGTTTTGCATTTCTTTTTTTCCTAACCACAATTTGTTGGTAAAATTAATCGTACCTTCGCTGATGTCTTGCACATTTTTGAAGGAATTTTCTAAAATAAATAAACACGAATTAAGATCGCACCTTTCAAATTTTGATGTTTCAAGCATTTCGCGTTTGAGCATCGTGGGGTTATACTCCAGAACTCCTGTAATTTAAAGATAGACCTGTGCCCAGCTGGACAAAATAAATTGAAAGGTAATAAATAATACGTAAAGTTTAGTAATCTAAATTAAATACCAACTCAACAAATAGACATTTTATCGATGCGAATAAAAAATGACTTCTTTCAATTTCATTCATATGTATACATTGTGCATTGTGTTGAATCAAAGGTGATAGACGCGAATGATTAAATTAATCTTAGCGCCTTCAGCGTTACTTGTCACGGTTGTCGCATTGTGTGCTGTGGCCTCAATACGTCATAGACAATTTCTTGTCTATTGGCCGGGTATTATCACGACTGTATAATCGTTACTGTTGTTAGAACGCATGTTGCATAATTTATGTACTTTCCTTATATATACATACATACAGGGTAGTGAAAACTCGTTGTTTTGTGACAGTCACTAACTGTTGAACGGGTTATTAGGGTTATCAAATAGTAAGTAAATTTTGTTGATGTTTTTAGTTAACTTTGTTTTGTTGTTGATTTTTTTTAATTGCATAATATTGTTGAATGTAAATTATAATCATATGACAATTAATATAAAAAACTTTCAGCACATTATTCTGAATAATATAATGTTGTTATATAAAAAAAATATTTTGATAAACAAATCCAAATATTTTTGGTTCGAAAGATAAATAAGGTACAACGAATATTTAGTCACTAGTAGGATCAATTACAGTATAGTACTTACTACACTAAACTATTTAATTGCTTGAAAAAATTTTAAACAATGCTCTTACAATTAGTTTATTCTAACCATTTTCTATTTAAATTTGCTGCTACTTATCTACCAATTGTGGTGATATCGTGAAGATACGGGACTTGTGTTAAGACATCAAAATAGGCTGTACTATTAACTATAAATAAACATATAGCATTGAAGGTCGAATTCTTCGCACTGTATGGCTAAAAACATAAATATATCACATGTGCCCAAATAATCTCTTAACTTTTATTGCATATCCGTTAGCCTCTGTGAAGTATATGTATTTTAACATTGAAGTCTTGATCGAATTCTTTTATTGCGCGTTATATATCCAACTTCCTTTTGATACTTGATATAACTTCCTTTTGATACTTGATGTATTGATAAGTAGTTTCCGATAATTCAAGTAAACATTATTATGTAGTATTTTTTGGTCACTATTCCACCAAGAAACTGTTACCTACTTACCTATATATACGTTGTGGTGAAATTGTAAAAGTAGAATATAAAGCAATATGTTATATAAAAACTTATTACGTTTATAACATGTTTTTAAACACGAAACCAGTAGCTCCTTTGTTTATTCTAGTAAACTTTTCCGAACGTAACACGGCGGCGGTGCGGTCACCCGCGCCAGCGATGCTACGTGTTCGGAATTCAAACTGATTCATCGGGATTCTAAAATGGCCGACTGTCAACTCCTTCCTCGCGGTACACTTTATTGCTCTCTGTAAACATAGCTTCCAAACTAAACAGTAAGACTTGCGTAAATAATATTCAAAGTTTCTTGTATCTGGTTTTATATATAACTTTAATAGTAGGTATCTGGGTTGATTGGTAGAGAATGCCATCAGGCATTAAGTCCGCCCTTTGTAACCTAGTTATAGGTAAGCAATAAAGAATAAATAAATAAATAAATAAATATATCTACATACCTATATTTTTTTTTATTATGGGTCAAATCAAATATTTTCATGCAAACGATCAATGCGAATGCATGTCCGCATTGAAGACACACCTATATTCTTATGGAACTACAACATAAAACATTAATGATTAAGGATGGTTGGCTATATCGATATGGTATGAACAATGAGTCATTTCTGTGACTTATGTCATTGTCAGGTCAAGTCATTCTCATGCATATTTGCGTGCCAATTCTTAACAGAGATGTTTTCCATAGCATTCCTTTGCAAACTTTATTCTTGAACAAAATACTGCAATTTAATTAGATAGAATAGTGAATAGTAGCCCAATTTTATTGAATAGCGTTTAAATTTGTCTATTACACCAAATGTAAGCCAATATTTGTTTTATAGGTGGTGGTCTTGATATCTGAATAAACCGCATAGCGACCATAGACAAATACAGAGCCGGGATGAAATATATTTCTTTAGAATCTATAACAATACCTGTAGCAAAAGTGTCATTTTTTTTATACACTTTTACTGTGTTTGCATTAATGCAGTGAATTTCAATCCAAAGTAATAAGTCCATAAATGTGATGGTGTCGCAAACGATTCGCAATTAGACGAATCGTTTGACCTCAATAATAAAATACAACACGATTGCCCGTAATTTGCTAAGTTCTATGAACTTTCGATGATGTAGTCATCAGCTGCCAGTCAGTCAGTGCTGCCAGTTTACAAATATTAAAATTGTTCAAAAATGTTGCCAACACGAAAAGGGAAAATAGGTGCGCTGTCAGCTTTTAATATTTAAGTTATCTTTTAAGGGGTAGATATCGTTTAAAAAACCGGATAAAAATGAAACGAAACGTAAACCAAGTCGAAAAGCAGACGAGATATCTCGGAGTAGCAAAAAATAAAAATACGAAATATTGAATTATATCAAAAATTAAAAATTGTTGAAAACGGAAAAACTGTAAATAAAGCTATTTGTTTTGCATTGCAGTTATAGAAATAACATAACATGATTATAACGGTAACATATCATATAAAGAAGTATTTTTTTTAATATTTTACTTATTTATTTTTTTATTTTAACGTTAGAAGTCTCCTAAACCGGCGTGCATGTATGAAGAGAGTGATCAATGTGGACGAAGCACGACAGGTGTGTAAGTATAGAGATATTTGGCACTCTGTGCTCTCTGCCTACCCAGCAAGGGACCTGGCGTGAAGATATGTATGTATGTATTTGTTAAACGTCATTGCTATCATTACAAGTATGACCCAATGCAATAGCTTGGTCTTATTATTAGTGCAATACAATAATTATAACAAAAATACACTTTTACTATAGTACATATAACTAACTAAGTAATTACTGTTATAGTATACTAACTAATTAATTATTAAATGTATGTTCATAACAAAACCTTTCCCAATTCACTCGACTGGGATGAGAAAACATCAATTCTGTTATGTATTTAATTAAGCGTACATATAAGAGTAATATAAATATATACGTACCTTCTCACCTGGATGACTTTAACACATGGTTAACACATTTAACAGTTTTAATGTGTTAAAACGATCACCACTACGTACATTGTAAATTGAAACACCTGTGGTTTATTATTATGTTGATTTACCTGCGGTAAAATATTGCGATATCATGTACGTCTTTACATAAATGTACCTGTCTTTATGTACATTGTCTATGTATGTACATAAAGATTATATTGATTGCTTCGTGGGTGGAGTGGTACTCGTAGCAAGCGCGACTGCTGATCGAAAAGTCCTGTGTACGATTCCCGGCTCGTTTATTATCAGATTTTCTAATTTACTGTTCCTAGTAGTGACTCGGAGATTTGTGCCCGGTGTATGGCTAGACTTACCGCCTATTCCATGACGTAATCGTAACTGGTGAAACATGACCGTGTACCATACTTTTCTGCCTACGCTTTTCGCCAATTACAGGCGTAATGTTGTATTATTTTTGTCTAATTGTACCCCAAATTATCCTAAATGATGAGAAACACAAAGCACCTTGTAATAGACGTTACTGTTATTTAACTTCCTACATATGTATTTATAACAAAATAGCATATTTATAAGAACGAAAGTTTTAATTTTTATTTTTAATCTAGAGCTGGCCAGTAAATACTTAGATCACAGAATATGTTTTAAGAACGGTTAAATTACTTTTGGAAGTCGAACAGTAAAACATCAAGCTCTTAAGAAAAAAGTTTTCTTTTCGATTCTGAATGACGAAAGTGTACTGTTACTAATGTAGTGACGTAGGTTTTAAGCTGGGATATTTTCCTACGCCCTACATTCTCTTTTCCTTGTCCTTTGCTTTGTAGAATGACTTGCGGTAACTCATATTTTGTGCATCAACACATTTCGCGTAAATATGTATATCGATGACATCAAAGTAAAATATTTTCTTAGTGTTTGTTATATTTACGGGACTGTTATAGCCAAAAACTGGTAGAGAATGCCACCAGGCATCATGATCGCTCTTTGTGCCCTAACTATATAAGCCAACAATGAAGAATCAACAATTAAATAAAATATTTCTAAATTACACAACTATATAGAAAATTATTTTATAAAATACAATACAACAAAAATAAAACTAAAATAGAAATACTGGTGAAACGTGGGAATGTTCTACATTCCTCTGCCTACCTCTTCGGGGATTACAGGCGTGAAATTACTTTTAAAAAAAAAATAGAAATACAAAGATAATTACAATAATAATCGGGAAACATACATCATCTTTAACGTAATATACGATATAACTTAATTATAAGGCTATAACTTAGTTATAAGTATGTAACTTAGTTATATGATATAACTTAGTCATAGGAATATAACTTAGTTATAAGGGTATAACTTAGTTGTAACGATATAATTTAGTTATAATGATATAACTCAATTATTAGGATATACGTAACTTAGTCATAAGAATATAACTTAGTTATAAGGATATAACTTAGTTATAAGGATATAACTTAGTTATAAGGATATAACTTAGTTATAAGGATATAACTTAGTTATATCGTAGTAATTATACTTAATCGTATCGGTGTAAACGTTCATTACGTTTACACCGACCCTGCTGATTTAGTGTCGACATGTAATTGGTATATGAGTGTCACTGATCTCATCTAAGCGGGAATTCGCACCAGCCACCTAGCATTACCTGGCTACAGAGCCGAACTATATCAGCCGAATGATCTTTAACGTATTGTGAATGTAAAGCACTTACTTATAAAGTGTATCTTGACGCTTTGCATAATCGTTTTTTTCGCCTATGTTAAATTTTTTCGACAAATTTGTATTTGTACACTCGGCGCGGAAAAATGTCGCTCTAAACACACACATTCTCACAATGAGAGCGGTGTTTAACAGTAGAATAACAAAAGCGTTGATGACAATCCTGTTAAACAATTCTAACTGGGCCTGGCGTGATGTGATTAAAATTTATAACTCTTACTTTATTATAAGGTATGTACATATCGTCACGCTAGGGCCCTCACGGGGTAGACAGGGTGCACCAAGTGCCAAATATCTCTGTCCTTACAAGCCTGCTGCGCTTTTACATTCATCACTCTCTTCATACATGCACGTCGGTTTCGGAGAGGTATTATAAAGTATATATTCGATTTATTGAATGTTTAAATGATAGCAATACAAATTATTGTTTCATATACTCTATATATTTCACAAGTACAGATGTTACAGAAGAGTGAACAACTCCGTAAGAAATGACACTCAGCGAACTAAAAGTTTAATCATTGCCGTGGAAAGTTTTTGACTCATTTGTGGACTGCTACTATTAAAACAGACGTAGGTGCGATTCAGAAAAAGAGTTCTAAATAATTTTCACCCAATGATTTTTTGATCGAAAGTATTCCGCTCTTAATCATTTTCCGTATCGTATTCTTAATCACTTAATAATAATATTGTTTTCTTTGTTATTGTAAAAGTAAGTATATTTTCAGCTCCATCGATAGGTATGCAGTGATAAAATATGATAAGATTATGAAAAGATTTTTTTTGATAACATTCAGATGAACGAAAACACGAGAGTAGATAGTGGCCTAGATAAATTGTATGGAACCTTCGAAATATACATATGTATGCACATATAAATATGTATATCATAATATGTGTGCAAGAACGAATATTAATATAAAAAAAATCTATATCTAATGAATAATAGAGTACATAAATTGCGTGCCAAATTGCAAAAGGGAATTAATTATTCAACAAAATTTGTACATTCATGACGCGAATTGAATTTATAACATATATGTTCTATATTAATATATGTATATATGTATTCCTGTATACAGCAGTTGCAATTCGATAAAATAGTTGTACCTATTCTGACTAGCCGTTGGCCCAGTGGTTAATAAGCCTCACGGCTAAGCCGGGAATCGTGGGTTTAATTCCCACGAGGGTTAAACGTTTCTGTAATGAGCACATGTATTTGTTCCATCTTGTAGAAAAAAAATTATTTTTATATGTATGTGTATATTTTATTTATCAGCCGTCCGTTTACCATAACACACGTCTAATGCCGTCTAGCTTGATATCACATGATTTTGTTTTATTTAACATGTCCGATATGAAAAACAACTTTCACGTCTTTAAATGGTAATTTATAATAATTGCTGCTATATCTATAAACGCACCCATAGAATGGCAAACACATGTGGCATTAAGAGGTGAAGGTGTTATTATACCTCGACGCGCGTTTCACAAAAGTTGTGTCAACATTGAGATTCAGCTCTTGAGCAACAGCCCACGTTGATTACTGATGAAGGCAATCGTATTAAATGATGCACGTAATCAATTGACCTATGAGTTTTTATCAATAACATTTTATATCTTAATGCTATAAAATGTTTAATCTTTAATTATTTATATGTATGTAGCAAGCGCGACTTGCAATCGAGAGCTCCTGGCTTCAAATCCCTGTCCGGGCACCATTGGATGTTTCTAGCTTAAATTTTCTGCTAGCGGCTTGGAGTCTGGATAAGTTGCCGCTGTATGACAATAGGCTTACCACCTATACCATAGAGGGACATAAACGTAACTGGTGAAACGTGGAAGTGTTCTGCATTCCTTTGCCTACCTCTTAGGGGTCTACAGACGATGTTACGCTTATGTACATATATATCTATTATAATCATACTCCCTTTAGTTATTCCACTCCTGTACCCTGGGTGCTCTCGAAAAGAGAGAGATTTAGTCAACCACCTTGGCCACGGGCGGATTAACAGATGTTACAAGCATTTGGAGAACTTCCAGGTTTCCCACACGATGGTTTCCTTCGCTGTTACAACAACAGGTATTTAGTCTTAAAAAACCCTTTTTTTTTTTTGTTACGAAGCGCTCCCCACGTTTTGATCCCAAGACCTCTGGAGTGGGAGACGGACTCTTAACCACTACGCTATCACTGCTAAGAGACTAAGAATCTTGATTTATATCCATGTTTAAACTAGGTAGGCCGACATAGAACGACATGCTCTAGTTTTTCCGCAAACTTTCATATGCTTGTTGATACGTATTGATATTTTTTGCTGCTTTCCTCGCGTAGAGCTCAGTGAATATATGTGATAATATAAACATTTAATTTTCCCCATATCAGTCTGTTTGAAGAAGAGAACTGTATTACCCATATTTCCAATTGATATTCAAATAATAATTAAATGAACACCAAAAAATACTATCGAAATATGTACGTAATATGAATTTCTTATTAACATAATACATTATGTAATCTGTTGCATATATGTAATTTTACGGAAGTGTATTTATTTTGTAAATTTATTAACCAATGTGGTTGACTCATAAAACGGAGGTAGAATGACAATGCTTGAATGCAATGACTGTCATTGCCCTTCGATAGAGTATTCTTTAATTGAAAATGTTAACCTTTTCGAACTATCACGTATTTCAATATGTGAGTTGTTTCAAGCCCATCAACATCAACACATTTGCTGATACACTCTTGAACATATGCAAATACATATAATATGTACATTATGTAGTTCACCTTTCACAATGACTCCGAAGATGTCAATAGTTACGAGTCCAAAATGCGGATGATAGAATTTACAAATGTCGATTTTGAAACACTGTCGCGCTACTCCATGCTGTCAGGCTTTGAAAATATACCCAAATGTACCTCAAGTTAAGATTGGAAAATATATATGTAGATTGACGAAGGAGCTAGATATGCGCAAGTGATACCTTGAGAAATTTTGTATGATATCTGTAAATATCATTTGTTTTCGTCCACATACATACTCGTATATCCAGGTGCTGTACCTTGAACGATCTATGCTGTCAAATATGACTGTTTTTATCGTTTTAAGGTAAATGATAATGTTTATCAAAACCTATCTCGTAATGTTATTTACGTTGTAATAGTAACTTGAAATCATTTATAAGTGGAGCGTGGTTTATTCAAAACCATTAATTACTATACGCCGGATATTTCGATGGTTTGTTATGAGTTTCTTGATCGTGCTGTCGTTAAACAACCGGTCTTACTCGAGCATGAGAACATTTCAATGTGTATTGAACGTACACGACATCTAGAATTAATGTACACTAGTGGTTCGGTAGTGATTGAAATTCTATTGGAATTCAAATTTAAATGTTACGTTATTCGTTTTCTTACATTACAATAGAAAGGATATTCTATGAACGTTCCTTTTTTAAATTTGAATCGCTGTCTGCTCGGAGACGGAAACCCGATTTGACAGTATGATTTGACAATATAGCCAACGATATAATTATTTCCATAGAGTTATTATACATAGAGTCGGGGAGCCAGTCTAAAATGTGTCCATAGAAAAAAAGTGAAAGCAAATGAGCCTACCTATCTGTCTCTGTCTAATCTGTGTGATTAGATTGAGATAAGATGGGTCTCTCATCATTTCTCTTTTATTATTTGTTGAACATTCATCCTCACAGTCCTGCCTATGGCTCCCCTACTCTATGTATAATAATTCTGTATATTTCAGTGACATTCTAAGGGGCTATTAAATAATTACGTCACAAGAATTTCATGATTTTTTGACCCCCCCTACAAACTTCTCACAGCTAGTCACACGTATGAGATCCCTGCACTAGTGTGACGTCAAATCTTTTGTAATTCTACACTTAGATTATTATTAAATTTAAACGAAGTTTCGATATTATTTTTATTTCCATTTAAATTATTTTTCCGTGAACTTAATAATACTCAGATATGTTATGTTTTGAAATGTGACGTCACACGTTGACCCCCTCCCCCTGTTAACGTGTGACGTAATTTATAACCCCTAAGAAGGTGACATAATCGTAGCGATATAATTCTAGATTTCACTGTTGAGTAATTCGCACGACATTCACAATACTTGTTGCAATATCCGAGATGATTTCTAGTTTATGGGAACTATGAGAGATACATGTTCGTGTGATGAAGCAGCAAACCGGTTGGTATTGCTGCAAAAAAGCAAACTAATTATGGCATGGCTAGATCCGTAACAGCAGGTATTAATTTACTGTGTTTGCGACAAGGGAAGTATTATTTACACTGACTTAAATGGACTGTACCTTCTTGATCAACTGATTGATATACTAAATGTTTTGTAAAGTTTTCCACATAATTTTTATAATAATAATTTTATTAATATCCCGGGACATCTCCACAAACGGCCATCTGATCCCAAAGTAAGCGTCAAGAGAGCTTGTGGTATGGTAACCAGATGGCTGATAAACTACATTGTATACGTATAAATATATGTATACTTAAATAGATTTTTTTTTTATACCCAGACACAGAACAAATACTTGTGCTCATCACACAAATATTTATTCTGGGTGGAAATCGAACCCACGACCCCCGGCGCGACAGTCAGGTTCACAGCACCACTGCACCAACGGGCTTCTGCTGTTTAAAATATACTGTAACTAATTGAATTCCGCAAATTAACGTCTGGTACCATTATATGTTTAGGAATTGTTTGTTTATACAATTATCGGCTCGTTACTGAAGCGACTTTGAAACGACCACATCAAAGATATTAGATTCAATTTAGTTAAAACTATCTCTATAAATCTTATATAAGTTAAATTGCCGCCGATATTTTTCCGGAGGCTTAGAATGAGTGTATAGCACTCCTACGTTGCATCAGTGACGTTATACGTCGCACCATGAAATACGTGCCTAACGTATTTCAATGAATGTCTTCTATGGAACTGTATTACAATAATTGTATCTAATTATGATCCAATCGTTCTCCATACGGTGAACCTATTCAAATATTTCACATCAATTTGCATATCAATAGTTATCTTTATGCGCTAAGACGGTAGCCGATGGCAATTTCGCTAGCGATTCTTGGCATATATCGTTCACATTGTAAAATTACAAGTTTTCCGTTTAGGCTAGGTCTAGGTTTACCAATATGATTAGAAAATTATAGTTAAATATTTTTAAATTGTTCCAGTGCTACCCGAAAAAAATCAATTTCAACGTTCCATCGAAAACTGAACCCTGACCTATACATGATAGCATAGATACCCTTAGTGCTATGCTAATCGTTTGTAGTCAAAGCAATCTCCCTCGTTATAGAGACACTCTCGTGGCATTCCTTATACATGACGTGCATATATGTATACGCGCATCCTTTGTGTCACGGAAGTGCAGTTTTGGAAAGCGGCATGCGTATTTCGCTCGCCGACTAAGAACTTAGTTGCACTCTTCAGGCAATTTGGCCACTCCAGCGGGCCGCGTTGCCAGACGTCATGTCTCTTTACGCTTAGTTGTCGCGTATGTCTGAGCCTTTTGAGGAACGATGTGTAGCTGCGAAACAAAAGCGGGCATATGTTTAAGATGAAGCGGAATTTTGTGTTGGAACATAACATTTTATTTTAAAGTGTTAAATGTTGGCTGCCTCGTTGGCCGTGTTGCAAGCGCGACTGCCAATCGCAAGGTCCTGCGTTTAAATTCAGAGTAGCGTACTATTGCATTTTTCTAAACTGATATTCCCAGTAATGGATCGAAGTTTGGATTTGTTTCCGGTGTATGGCAATAGACTCATCACCTAATTCCGTAGTGGGACGTAAACGTAACTAGAGCAACGTGGAAGTCTACTACGTTCCTCGCCTGCCCCCGCGGGGATTACAGGCATAATGTTACGTTTTACGTTTGAAATATTAAATTTATGAACGTATCATTATATATTTGTTGTATTTCAAAGTCATGTTGATCGCGTTTCTTATGACAAACCAAGCAAATAGTGAAGCTTGAAACCGTAACATGTGCAAAACACTAGAAGCGTTCGATCACGTGCAAAAGCCGAAAGCAGGCACGTGATGAACTAGAAAATTATCACGAGCTTGAACTAATACGGAGAAAATTAATTGTTTTTAAAAGAGCATGCTTCAAAGGTAGAACTTCAATACCGCTTTTTATTAAGTTCTACATAAACTGGTGATATTTTGTAGCAACATTACAAATTGATTTGTTTCATAGTAAGTATGTAAGTTTCGTGGGTCGTGTTTGTTGCAAGTGCGACTGCCGACCGGGAGGTCCCGGGTTCGATTCCC
>DWDV01001828.1:0-12495 GCA_018245615.1 Mimoniades ocyalus | reverse complement strand
TTCGACCCGGGAATCGAACCCGGGACCTCCCGATCGGCAGTCGCACTTGCAACCAACACGACCAACGAGGCAGTCACCAACACGACCAACGAGGCAGTCAAGTCCAGTACAATAATGTTATCATGAATGTCACAGCAAGTGTACAGATGTCTCAATTTTAATAAACAACTTCATCACACAAAAGTCTTCGCAACCGACGTGCGTGTATGAAACATTATAAATGTGACAGAAGTACATCAGATCTGTCAAAACAGATATACATAGATGACATTGACAGTCGGTGCTCTCTGCGTATTCCGTAACGGGCACATCATCATCATCATCATCATTAGCCCACAACTGTACAATGATGATGTAACGGGCACCGCGTTATAATATAATAATAACAATAAACATAACTTAGCCTATCACATACGTTACGTAATTGTAAAAGCAAGCAATTCGCTTTCCAAGATGTTATTATATTATATTATATTATATTATTAGGTATTACCTTTAAATCAAACGACTGAAATATTTCATTAATTCATTTTTCATTTGTTTGTTCATTTTGTTTCATTTCATTTGTTCATTTCATTATTTAGAAGCTTTATTTTATATTGAAATCTTTTCGAAATAAGCCACAATAGATCTATTATGTTCGCAAAAACATCTACCCCTGTTTCTTGTGAAATAATAAAATAATCTTTTCTGAGACTAGTTCAGAGACAAGTAAACGTCCTTTAGAAATCACTCACAAAAGATCTAATAAGGTCGCAGTGGCTCTCGAGTTTCACCCACCCTTATTACTTACAAATAATGATAATCCTTTCCAAGGGTTGTTCGGGATAGAAGTAAATACATAAGCTATAACGTTAAGCATCCCATTACAATTTTCAGGTAAAAAGAGCTACCGAACCTAATGTTATTGTATCCAACATTGATTACTTGAACGGTGTTCTCGCGAAACAGGTATCTGAATATTATCATTATATTAATACGCCAGAACACTTATGGATTTGGTAGGAAACACCGAGTGCAAAGTAACTATATCCTTAAGAACCTGAAGTGCTCATTAAACGTTCCTAGTAAAAACGGTAGTTGTCTGTGGTATATAAATAGTTAAAAATGAAATGCCTTTTATCTTTGCACTTTCGATATCAAATTAAATTGTGTACATACTCGTATAAGACGTTAGAACTGCAGGCCTCGTTACACTAACTCTGTGTTACACCACTCGTCGCAATCGCTGGCGATCGGCCAACTCCTGCTCGAAATCTGAAGTCTACAGATATCTATCTCTGACACTGCGTGACTTGTTATTTAAGCTGATTTCCAAGGGATGAAGGCAAACCGGCTCTTAAATATATTTATACACTTGCCACTACTTTTATTTAACAATGAAACCGTTTATCAATGTTATTGATTACATTTAGTCTGTTACTTTAGATGTAGTGTATCGCAACGAGCGAGTGGCGTCCACGGTGTCGTGTTCCCGCGCGTGCATAGCTCGACTCGACTCAATTTCCGCTCACTCAAATGTACGTCAACAGCAGCGGGTACACGAGGCGAGTCATTTCCGCACTATGTAGCATTTCCCTTATGTAAATAATGTACGACGTAGTCGGTACCTGTGTATTAAATGTCTATGTTGGCGCAACACGTATGATAATAAAGATTTTGAGTATTTTTACTTATCGCCATCCAGCAGTAGTTAAATGTACGCAGCGATATCGTGCTGTAATGCTTATGATTTCAACCGTTGAATGTATATACGATACTTGTAGCTAATAATTTGGAGTAGCTGTAAAAGTCCCTTGACCGATTCGTCCTATGTATTTCAAATTAAACTATCAGTACAGTAAAAGATCTGCTCCACACTCGACAGGAAACAACATTTTTCTATATACGCAACGGTCTATATGTCTGCATTGTTCAGGCTTATGGTCACTTGAAATACTCTAAATACCAACATCAAAAGGCGTCGTGTTACTGTTGAGATTAAAAATATAGGTGCTGGGAGATCAAATGAGAATACAACATACATAATAACCAAATATTTGTAGTCTCCACTAGACTACAAATATCCAACTCCAACAGAGGTAATTTAGTGAATTCATTCATTACAACAAGACTAATTCCTTAAATACATTACATTCATTAATTACAACAGGTCTAATTCATTACATTTTCAATTCGTTCAATATGTAGTATCTTTTTCTAACGAGCATATCTCTATAAATTACTCTACTCTATATTGTGGTTCGTATATAAATTGTGGTGTTTCCTTGGCTGACACCGACTCTAAAAATAAGAATAATTGTATCTACATTATATTATTGTAATAATTTGATTGACTTTGACAAATATTTTTTTTACTTTTTAGTGCATTTAATTTTTTTTTTGAAGTTGGTTTTTTTTTATTTAACTTAAGGTATCCGTAAGACTTATGGTATAAGAGTATAGTTTTCAGCATTCCTCCGTGAACATAGTAACTCAAAGGGGGGAACACAGTAACTCAACTCAAAGAACAAAGACGCTCCTCAAGTATTGTACGTGTACATATACACCCCACAGTTCTTTTGTTATTGTAGAATTAACCGACCTTCGTGAACTGCCATTGTTGTCTTATACCAGCCGAAATTATTACAAACAATATCTATACAGACATTATCATTCGGGATGTTACGTGGATCGTTGGGCTTCTAAGTAATGCCTTTATATTGCTTAGTAGGTTCACAGCTAGACAATAGTACGCTTCGGATGTGAGCATATCGGGGATGCATTTGGATAGATGTACAAGATGCTCTATATAGAGGTACGTAAATAGATGCTGAGTTATGTTGGAATTGTACCTGTTTTCATTACATATATGTAGTACATAAATGTTATATAACATGGGACATTATAACAAAGTTTGTAGTACTTGTGGACGTTTTTCAATTAACAAAGTATTGGTAGCATAACTGTTGATTATTATTTTTTAAATGGTTACATTACATTTAATTTTAACTTAACACATAACTCTGAGAAACTGCAATTCGTATATCACGAACAAATTCTAAATCGCCGATACCATAACGACGGCGAGGGCCATCATTCCCAGAAGATCTCAGGTGAAGGGATCGTGGCTGTTATTCATTGTAAAACCCTTTGACGGTGTTGAGTGCTTCAAAGGGTATTGGAATCCTGTAAAGCCCTGAGAGAAAGGACTTGATCCTTCACTTGAGATAAATATACGTCTAAAGTTGAAAAGGTTCGATGTGATTATTCTGAAGAGGGTATGTCAATCTAATTGGCATTATATGTATATATGTTTCAAGATTATTTTAGATATATTTAAAACATTTTCTACCCTTATGATATTTTTAGCTTTATGAAAGACATTTTGAATGTTACGAGTATGTCGTATGTCAAAAACTTCGTTTTGAATATCAAGGAATATCGTGTACTATTTGCAATAATGTATCTTTACAAATGTAGCAATTAATATGAAAGCGTAGCTGAGCTACGTTTCTATAGACATTACAGCAAATAATGTTTTACTGTTCATGAAGTGAAAGTTCAGTATTTTTGATAAAGAATCTTGTTTTTCACAAGCGTATTTCTACAATAAAATAGAAGTACATTTAATAATTCTTCTTATTTTGGAACTAATTCCTTACTAAAGACTGACGAATATCATAGTTTTGCTATTTTACGATTTATCAAATAAATAAATATCTAGGGACACCTCGACACACGGCCATCTGACCTTAACGTAGGCAAAGCCCGTGTTACGTCACCAGATAAATATAGGCCTACTTATACACTTTTTTATACTTAGACATACAATAAATAATTCTGCTTATCGTACAATACGAATGCTTGCCCTGGGTGAGAATCGAACTGATGATCTCCGACTCTGTAAATAGGTTCCACGGTTTCGCAGGAGCTAACTAATGCGCCGGCCAACTCTGCTGACAGCGACTTGGGCGCTAAGATATTATAGAAGCTATAAAGTTTTGACAAAGTTTATTGTTCTGCCCACCTCAACCCGTGGTCGCTCCAAACCAATGTCAATTGGGCATTATACTAGAGGACCCGCATACGTATTATTGTGATGCTTGACGTTATGTGAGGAACTCTTTATTTCACTTCCTGTGTTTGCCACAAGGTCCGGCATTTGTATAATTATTTATCCTCAAGCGTAAAGTAAAGAAACTCTATTGCTTCAATTCTCTTTATCAACACAGGTCAATAAGTCACTGCGAAGGGAAATCCTTTTTACAGAGAAAGTAATGATCTCGAAAAGATTTATGTTCCAAACTTGACACCTATTGAAACATTAACTTTCGTTCCAATAGCTTTATAAAAGCCTTCCAGTTAATCTTAAATTTCAGCGTCTTTAGACGTATTACCCTTGTAAGTAGGTATTAGTAATTCTCTCGAGCCCAATTATAAATGAAACGTTAAGTATAAAAATTTACATATTTTTTTTAAGTAACATATACTAATTGAATTAACTGATATTAATGGTGCAATGGATACTACTGTGGTAGTTAAAATTGGTCAATTACGGTCATTTGTGCTTTTTTCTCCATATAAAAATAACATTATTGGTTGTTTGCACTCTGTAACATAACATCACGCCCATAATCCCCGAAGAGGTAGGCAGAGGAACGTAGTACACTCCCACGTTACACCAGTTACGTTTACGTCCCACTATGGAATAGGTGGTGAGCCAATTGCCATACACCGGGCACATATCCGTACTCCAAGCCACTGTTAGGAAACCTAAGTTAGAAAAATCCAATAGTGCACGATCCGTAATTTGAAACCAGGATCTCTTGAGCGGCAGTCCCGCTTTCAACCAACACGACCAACAAGGCAATCGACGCAACGAGACACTGTAACAATTATTTTTATTTTGAGCGTAGCACACAGGCAGGCCGGCTACGTGATGGTAAGTGGTTATTGTTGCCTTTGCAGCTATGTTAGTGTTTCGAGGACTTCTTAATTCACAAACTTACGTTAAGCATGAAGGTAGGCATGGCTCACGGAAATTAAGTAAACGCCTCGCTACGATGACCTCGACGCGCGTCGGCGCGAGCGGTAGGCAAGTGGCGAGAAGGGGAGCGCATTGCTCACAAGTGTCACGTTGATATCTGCGTGTTATACATACATCTATGTACGAGTATATATGCATAGCTTATAATACTTATGCCGAATATCACAAATAATTTTATAAAATCAGAACTCCCAACAATCCACGTTCGCTCTACGAATACATACCCGGAAATAACACAAATGCATATTAATATTTTTGAGGTTCTCATTTTTAACCGAGTTGCTTTTTATAAGCCGTTCATATAGTGTGTTTACGAAATCGCGAACAGTGAGTACTTCATATCAGCAAAATCCCATTCGATTTAATTCAATATAAACGTACAAATCAGGTCACAGCTACTGACATGTCGCACTACTTGCCTCTCATTTTCAAACGCAAATAAAATACGTAATCACTTCTGTTTTTATTTATGTTACACTGGTATAACCAAACCACGTCTGATATGAGGTAGCAGAGAGAATGGAACCTCAAATATCTCTATGTATACAGTCCTGACGTGTTTATTGCACACTCGTCACGTGCTTCAGACGCCCGTCGGGTTGAGACTCTTCTGTCTCCCCCGTAACGCAGTGTCTGCACGGTCTGACCTATCTGCTGTCAGGTGAGTCGTATTGTAATACATTTATATTTTTTATTTACAATACGGTGTAAAAAGCGATGTATACGATGTATACCTAACCCTTATCTTTTAGTTGCTTAGGTTAACTAGCATATTGTGGTATATCTAATTTAAATATATACTTCCTTGGTCCAGAGGTGACTGGCTCGTCAGTCGAGCGGTTCCAAAAGCGACTGTTGATCGAGGGGCCCTGGGTTTAAATCGGTAAACTTCCGAAAATAAAATTTTCTGTCTTAGATTTCCTAATAGTGCCACATAGTCTAAATTTGTACATGGTGTATGGCAATAGGCGCACCCGCTATTCCACAGTCGGACGTAAATGTAACTGATGAAATGTGAGAATGTATTACACTCTGCCTACCTCTTTGCGATTACAGACGTGATGTTACGTTTAATATAACGATAAAGAAAACGCCGTCATGCTTAACGTGAATATTAGAGGCGAAAGGTTCTTTGGGAGGCCTATGACCAGCAGTGGACCGGGCCGAGCTGATGGTGAGGACGAGGCAGCGGGTAGATATTTTTTACTTTTATTTATTATAATAGGAGTTGTAAATAACGAATTGGTCGAAAATAAATTGCTTATAAGCAAATTGCATTTGTCCGTGTTCCAGGTACGATAAGTATCGTGTGCAACATCTGTTTAGGGGCATGATTGGATTTAATAATCAATTTATCATTAGAATACTTAATGTATGAAATGTGTACATGAAAATTGATTACAAACAACACACCAGCCCGTTTGGTTTACACACGGAGGGCCTTTTGATTTATCGTTCTTCGAGGCCCACTCCCGCGGCTGCACACGAACCGGCCACGACCTCTCTTCTTACTATGTATAATATGTGTAATGCTTTCGCGCTAATGTTCCTTATCAATGCCAACCCTTTTATTGTTCCATTGTTAGATACATATCAGCTTTCAGAATGGGGAGGGTTAAGGCCGTGGTCTATCACGACGGCTAACTGCGGGTTGAAAAACTTCTCACGCATTAACAATTGCAATAGCAATGTTGTAATAGCAACTGATATTATGCGAACAGGCTAACACTGCTTGTAAATGTTCTTATTGTTTGTATGTCCGGCCGCTTATCTGGTCAGTAATGATGATTATGAAAATTTCGATATTAGACACACCACATTCAAATTACATTTGAATATCGATTCCATTGTTTGTTTCTGAAGTGATTGGTTGACGATTGGCGATATTATCCTGAAAATAGAGGAAACAAGCAAGAGTATCGTAAGTGGAGGTAAATGTAAATGTAAATGTATTTGAAAAGATGTCTATAATATACTTATGATCTAAGACTGTTCATAGTAATGTTACATACACATAGCTTCATGTCTGGCCCTTACTATGAAGGCAGAGAACACGTTGTTCAATGCAACGTTGAATATGTTTTTCCTGTATATGTTACCAGGCGAGAACTTTGCCTAGCCTATCATAATACAATAAAAAAGAAGATTTGTGTTTTCTATGTTTGAATACATGAACGTCAACAAAGGCTTAGCAACTGGAAACCATCCTGTAGTTAAAATCCAATGTACAAAAAGTAATCCCATCTAATCTATTTCAAGGCCCGAAACAAATGTGTCCTAGCTATATCTAATGGCAGTGACAATGGATGTACTTTATATTATTCTCACTCTTTTTTAATAGTTGAATATTTTATAAGCCGAAGGACACTCAGAATGTAATTTTAAAGGTGGTTTTGTATATAGAGACTGAATTCGTAGGGATATAATAAATTGTTTCAAACATTGACTGTATTATTTTCAGGTAACATAGTTTCAAAGAGCAATTACTAAAAAAAATTAAACTTAAATAATTAAAAGAAAAATATAGATCAATCATCAAACAGATCTTTGGTGACACCGGAACAAGTTGACCGATGGTATAAAATAAGAAAACAATATGAGAGGGCTAAGAGCAGTTGAAATTGTAAAAAATAGTAATAGAAGATTGCAGAATATAAAAAGTTGCATTTCGCTGTAAAATCAGAGAGATTCTTAAAAGTGACGGAAAAAGGAAAATACTGAGGAGTAAAATTTAAAATGCATAAGATATTTCCATGCGGTAAATCATGTTACGCTATTCTCCGAGAAATTGCATATTGAGATGATCTAGAATGTTCCGCAGTGTACTAGACTAGCTAACGAACCATCCCACCACTACCGCGGCTAGAGCGATACAGTCTTCCATATACCCAAGCATAATGATTATATTTGTAACGTTGTTTTGTTGACCCACACCCACCTTGACTAAATACGAGTAGTTCAGGTACTGGCAAATGAGAGCGTCGGAAGTCATCGGAACCAACGCGTGCGAGTAAGAGACTTGCGAATGTAGAAAAATTGAGTTAACTTTGAAGGATAGACATGGGTACAGTCATAACAAAATTACTTATAAGTATTATTATATCCTAGCGCTTGGTCCTTTATGGGATAGACAGAGAGCTTACTACTCACATGCTCTTCAGTATTTATCACTTCTTCATACACGCATACCGGTTTCAAATCTTCTATCGGTTCCATTAGCCAGTATCTAAACGATTTGATAAAATTACGATTGTTTTTTGGCATCCCTCGGCACCTTCGTCCATTAGTATTCGGATTAGTCTTTTATAAATACAATGATTATAATTATTACATTCAAATGCTTCAGCCAAAAATTGTTTAAGTTCATTGGGTTATATATGAAATGTGTTTATTTGTAATATCGCGCGTGCGGGACATAAATCATCCGCTTGTACATGCGCGATACCGCGTCTGCAGCGCGATGCACGTGCTCGACTTAGGCGCCATTTGCATTTAAAGTGTCTCCCACTGATACGCGGCGCTGTTGCTCGCGACGGTTAGACGATAATTGAAACTTCGAGAGGACTACTTTGTGTATTTATACATCGTTTTATGAAATATGACGACAATGATGAATGTACAAGAAGCCCATTAAGTCGGCATGGACGGACATTTTTGGCATTCATTGATATCTGCCTAATATACTATAATAATATAAGTGATGCTATAATAATAATAATCGCATGTGGTAAGATTTGCTTGTAAAAGATAGAAAAACTGCGGTAGAAATTGAATTTGTAGCATTTTTTTATCGAACACAATGGAGGATAATATGCTAATATTGCGGCCGTAAATTGTCTTTCTCTGAATTTTAGAGTTCTTGAGTTACATTTAAAAATTCATTTAGCAGAGTTCTAGGAAAAATCTCGAATAATAATATAAAACTCATTTTCGCAAGTTGTACACCCCCTTCATTGTTGTCAACAGAATGTAGAAAATCTGAAATAAAAGGGTTGTGACGTAAATGTTTGAGTAGCAGGTACTTTAGGTAGGTAGGTAGTAGTAGGTACTCCTTTACATTGTAAGATTATCGAACTGACTTGTTTATTAAATTGACATACGATCTTCTTGATATTGTATCATCTACATGTATGTACATACTCGCATATTGCACGCACATATATGCACAATACACTGTACGAGTATATACCGTACCTTATGTAATGACCATTTACCGTCACGTGGTTTACTTAAAAAGCGGGTAATTACTAGGACTATGACTACTCGTAACAAAGCTGCTTATAAATATAAAATCTATCAGTTAACATTTTAATGTTTCCGCAGGAAATATAGGCAATTTTTCAATTTTTATTTTATTTCGCTTCCGTTACACTGTTTGGTAGGCACATGATTTAAAAAGCCCAAGGCAACATGATTTTCAAATTTGATTTCTTTCATCCACCGCCGCGTGGGCGGATGAATACCTCTTAGCTCGATTCGTGGTTTGTTCGCAAATTCACTCATTCGTGGCTTTCATTGCTTTCGAAATTTATTCTTGAATGTCGAACATCAAATTAAATTAAATTGTTTAGTCAGAAATTGGAAGTCTTTGGAATGTTTTTTTGTATTTATTTTGTTTAGCGATAGGCTCGCGTTTGACTACAATCTTACCTGATGGAAAGCGAAATTCAGCCTAGGGTGTAGTAGGCTCGATTCGAAAGTGCCTATTTAGTCGGTTATCGGTTCCGCGACAGATGTGGTCAGCGCACTGTCAGCTCGCTAATACTTTGGGCTATGTCGAAAACTTGCTTTGCTTTGTATATCGGAGTCTGAATACATGTGCCCGGTGTATGACAATAGGCTCACCACCTATTCCATAGAGGGACGTAAACGTAACTGGTGAAACGTGGAAGTGTTCTATGTAGATTATAGAGCAATGTTTCTCTACCTACCTCTTTGGGGATTATAAGCGTGATATTACATTGTCCTTTACAAATGTACTGCATAAAAATTGCACTATAATTTATTTGTAAAGCAATTAAAGCACAGATGTAAGTCGCTCAACAGGCTAGCTAATGGTCTAATTGCAATGTACAATTACCAAGTTTCTACAAGATGATCACACTTGAAACCTAACTATATACTTGCTAGCTAATTCACGTTCACTCTCCGGGGTCCAGGGTTTATATCCCAGCGTGCACCCTTGTACAAATTATCTTTGTATTAAGATTAAACACCACTTCTCTTAACGGTAATGGCAAATTTTGTGAATAAACCTGCACGTCCAGCCAGCGTGCCCGTCTGTACTTGCCAGCGAGGTAGGTATTGATCTTAACTATTCGTATTCGAAGAGGAAACTCATGTGTTATCGCGGAACGTTAAAAGGGTCAATAATGATCATGATAATGATGCAATCCTCTCATCATCTAGTCTCCATGCGTATAAATTTAACGTCAAATGTTCGAGGCAGTACACAAAGACACCGAATATTATAATGTCCGCAATAATTAATGTACAATTTAGTAGAGACAAAACACTAAGTCCTTAAGTACGAAACAAGCTAGGAAGATTACAAAGCTGGTTTAAGCTAAGACTGAATAACTTTTGGCGAAATTAAGTTTATGTTACGTGTTAGAGCTTCATCAATTCATTATTCGGTAATCTTTATACTTATAATGTCTTATTGACTTTGAATGAATGAACTGTTTCTTTAAAACAGAATAGAGATTTTCTCAATTCAATATTTATTTATGCAAAAGACGTCTTGAGAATTTAATGGTCATTTAACATTATTTCTCGGACATAAATCGGATGCAGGTGTCGAAGGTGACCAAACTCTATCTCGAATAGTTTAGGTACATGCTGATGGGGGAGAGGAATTTCCGAAACGTTGAAACGATGATTATAGAAGAAGCGCATTAGTTCTGTAACAATAGACATATTGGACTTCTTGGTGCTCTCTGTCTACCACATAAGGCATTTAGCATGGTGATATAATAATAATTATTATTATTATTAAACACAAAAGAAAAGTGTTTAACGGTTTCATTACATGCTCATCAAAATAAGCTCGTGTAATTTGGCATTATTGTTATCAGTTTATTTATTTACACAACGGAATCAAGTATGGAAGTGAGAGGAACCTATGAGGCTGTGCCCGGACAGAAGATTTGTTTTTCACTGTCAGAGACTGCGGTGTGTAACGATTGACGTGTGGCTCGTACGACACTGCCAAATCGTTCTAGCACGAAGTATTTTCAGACAGTTTTCCTAGATACGAGTATGTACACAAATTGCTAATATTGTATCATTACATGATGCTTACAATGACAAAGTAATACAAATATTATGTAGTGCGCTGTGCGTGAAATGAGTGTGACGAATGCAGAAGAAGCACATCAGGGAGAGATATTCGGTTCTCGGTGTTTTCTACCTACCCTGTTGGAGACCTGGCGTAAAAACATAATCATAGTAATACGAAATCCTTTAAATTTTGTGATTTACTGACTGCGGAACGCAAAGACTACCAGAAGCCCGTGTGTAGGGATGTATACATATGTATATGTATTCTGCAAGAATATCGAATCCCAAGAACGCTAATATCAAATCAGTAATCATTATTAGTAATCGGTACTCAAATACTTATGTATGTTTGTAAAGTGCATTGAAATCCTTTGTCTAAGGAACGCTGTCTAAAACGGCTAGCATAGCAGTAACATTTAACCTAGTTCTGTCGCTAAGTGCTTGATTATTTTTGTTTCATAAATAAACAACGAAGAAAATACAGTCAACTCCTGTTCGATTAAACAAAATAAGGGCTTTCTATAGAAACAAGGGCACGACCGGCATTTGTAGATGAAGCGTTAGGCCTCGGCAAGCGATAAATCAGAGGCCCTTCCTAGGTGCGTGTCTGCTTACGGCTGGACGTAATGTGATTCGGAAACCCTTATGATAAATTGCTTTCAATCCATT
Source organism: Mimoniades ocyalus (assembly GCA_018245615.1). Taxonomy (NCBI): domain Eukaryota; kingdom Metazoa; phylum Arthropoda; class Insecta; order Lepidoptera; family Hesperiidae; genus Mimoniades; species Mimoniades ocyalus. The sequence continues at coordinate 515 of DWDV01001828.1, read as the reverse complement.
CAAGTTTCCGTTCTGTCTTTCCATTATTGACCATTTTTTGTACTGGCGTAACGATTATTGACATATCTATAAATGTGTCTGTTGTACTTTATTATTTTGTTCCATTATTATTGTACTGAAAAATTACAACAGCGCTTATAGCAAAGAGGAAAGGCGAAATATAACTAAGAATAAGAGACTAAAAGAAACTAAAAGTTTTAACAGACGATATTTTTTATCACATGTATCATCACCATCATAATCATCAGCCTATCTCAGCCCACTGCTGGACACAGGCCTCCCCAAAGAGCGCCACCGCGCCCTGTCTTCGGCTTGCCGCATCCAGTGTCTGCCTGCAGCCTTTCACAGATCGTCATGCCACCTGGCCGGAGGGCGTCCTACACTACGTCATTTTCATTCGCATGTTATCATTTTGTTGTTCAAATATGAAATAAAAAATGAGAAAATCGGAAAATAGAATGAAGTTCCCGAAATTGGCGCGAGTTCATAATATATGAAGAGTGATGAATGGGATA
>DWDV01001827.1:0-12496 GCA_018245615.1 Mimoniades ocyalus | reverse complement strand
TAGTGTTACGCCTAAATCACGAATTTCTGTGACCTCCTCCAGGTTATCACCATTTAAATTGTAGGTTGATGTTACAGTATTTAATACCAATACAGAAAAATAAGGCACTTGACGACACTGCGCTTACCCATTCCTAAGTCTAATAAATTACACTTCTTATTTTACTCTGATGACAGATGGAATATACTACGAACGTTATCGCATTCCCACGGCATTTACCCACTCCGAGTGCAATCAACAACACCTCTTAATCAACTTCGATGACGGGTATAACACTCTACGAAGAAATCGCTATCCGCTACATATATAATAGTGGTCCCACATTCCTCTCTACCTAGTTTCTCGTAGTCAACATTTACAGTTCCTTTTCCATTCAATTCCACTTCCAATCAGTTCGTAATAAGCCTGAACCCGTGACATTTACCTCATTTCTTATTAGAGCCCAAATTCATTGTACCTTGTAAGACCGTTTAATTAAAGTGAGTGAATTAAAATATTTTTTTCTCAAAACTAAATATTGATCCAGGGTAGGGGGGGAGTGTCCTGGGGTCATTATAGGCAGGGTCCACGTCCATAAAAACGTACCCGTTGACGTAGATAGGTATTTTTAAGTACGGTACTTACATTTATTAATAAAATATCTACTTTTTACTTGTATCTATTATTATCAAAATTACACTATAACTTCTTGTGATTTGACCACGACTATGGGACCTCCTCCCCCCCTGGCGCCAAAGCTGGATCTGACATTGGTAAGTGTAGGCACAGTAAGTTACGTTTTTAAGTACGTATAGAGCGCAATGTTTGTTTTATAACCGAACCTCGTAATTTTGTTATCAGCAAAAATGTACTCGTAATGATATGAGTATGATGCACGTTATGTACCTACATCAAAACTTCATTTATCAAGTGGGTATGACTGTTGGTGACATAAAAATTACACAAAAAAAATAATTTTACTCTCCAACAGATGATATGAGACTTTCAACATGGGTTCTGTCACTCTTGCAAAGCAATTATTTTTTATTAAACCTACACTCGACTTTGACTACTTCGTTGGTTGAGTGGTTGCAGAGGTGACTGCTGATCGAAAGGTCCTAAGTTCAAATCCCGAGTCAGGTACTAATAGAATTTCTAAGTTAGATTTTCTACTTAATATTTCTTATAGTGGCTCAATCTGGATTTGTGCCCGATGTTTAGCAAAACACTTACCTACTCCTATCTCAAAGTGAGACGTAAACGTAACTAGTTAAAGGTAAGAGTGTATTACACTCCTTTGCCCACCACATCGTGGATTACAGGCGTGATGTTTAAAACATAATGCATTAATCCTCAACCACGACGTGTAATATAACTAAATGGAATATAACAGTACTACACTTCTCTGTCTATGTCTTCGGAGAAATATAAGTGCAGTGTTACTTTATGATCATAACTCTGGACCTGACGGCACATGAAACTTTCTAGATTTCCGATCAAAGTATCTCCTTAACGAGCGTCGTAATCACATATCTTGATTATAATGAAATTTATCTTTATCGTTATCATATTATTATTATATCAAAATAAATTACCAAAATCAGAGCTAGATGTACCTAATCGATAAGATTGCTGTTTAATAGCAAATAAATATGACCAACGTGTATTGATACATTTCATTCGTGTTTTGTACTTTATAAAATGATACTATCTTCGAATGTGGCAGCATTTTTTGTTTGGTAAATATTTAAATCGTACATATTTGATTAATATTTCAATGTTATTAATTTGGTAGATATTAAATTTTTTTCTTTTGAGTCCTTTGTCGTTCCACTGTTGAAACATGTTTTTTTATCATAACCAATACTTTTATTATTCCATTGTTGAACACGAGTCTCCTCTCAGAATGAGAGGGTTAATGCCATAGTCTGCCACGCTGGCCAAGTGCGGGTTGGCAAACTTCACACGCCTTAGAGAACATTAAAATCAAATTTAATTGATACATGTTTCAATCTTATTAGATAAATAAGTTTAAAATTTTTCTTCAGTATTTGTTTTTTTAAATTCATAATAATCAATACTTCTGCACCAATTCATACAGCTATGCATACCTTGATTAGTCTTGGAATTTTTGTTCATATGTACAACAGTTAAATTTAATGTCTTAAACCGAATTATGTAACTATCACAGTGGACATAGGTATGGCTTAGATGGTATTTCGAATTCCATTTCACACTCGAAAAATATATAGGTAATTGCATTTTCGTCATCATACTTATTCAACTTATTGCAGACCACTGTTGGACGTAGGCCTCCCCTAAGGGGATGTGCCTGTAATCTCCACGTTGAGCATGCGGGTTGGGGATTACAGAGCACAGCTTCTCGCACCGCCTACGCTTCTCATAGGCGGACAAGGCATTTAGCGCGACCTCCTGGCGTCGGGTTTAGTCGCCTCGTACAACACCGTTTATTCACGAGGTTGGGGAATGTTACCTCGTCATCATCCTTATTTTTATTTGACCATTGTTCAAGATGTAACTCCTGTTATAAAGATAACCTACATGAATACTTTAATGTGTTTTATTTTTTCAGCTGCATCGCAGCATGCATAGCTGCAAACACAGCTCACACTCAAGCAAAAAGACAAAGTATACAACGATTTCCCGACGATTTTAGATTCGGAGTTTCGACTGCTTCGTATCAAATCGAAGGTGCATGGAACATAGACGGTAAGGCACAAAATATTTTCTCTATTCAAAAAACCATCTTAACATAAAAATGGCCAACTAGAATAAACTATAAAAGTACATATTTTTAATGATATTTTATTTTATTCTAGGTAAGGGCTGGTCCATGTGGGATCACCTTGTCAGGACCGATCCAGATCATATTGAGGACAATTCAAATGGAGATATCGCCGCTAACTCATATCACCTATACGAGAGAGATGTAGAAATGCTTAAAGAATTAGGAGTTAAAATTTACAGACTTAGCATATCATGGCCAAGAATTCTTCCTTATGGACGTCCAGATTATGTGAATCCATATGGAATCGCATATTATAACAAAGTAATCGATTTACTTCTAGAAAATGGTATAACGCCTTTCGTAACCATGTACCATTGGGATTTGCCACAGAATTTGAATGAGCAAGGTGGTTGGTTAACACCACAGATAGTAGATTGGTTTGGGGACTATGCCAGAGTACTCTATCAACATTTCGGAGACAGAGTGAAACATTGGCTGACTATCAATGAACCTTACATCCATTGTCGTCAAGGGTACGCTTTAGGGAGACACGCTCCTCGTATAACATCTCCTGGGATTGCTTTCTACGAATGCGGTAGAAATATTCTTCTAGCGCATGCCAGTGCGTATCACATTTATGAGGCGAGTTTTAGAGCAACACAGAATGGGCAAATCGCCATCGTTTTGAGTATGGAATGGCCTATAGCAAGCACTGATTCAGCCGAGGACGCCGAAGCTGTACTGGATTATTTCGCTTTTCATGTAAGTACTACAAATTTGTTCAGCTTGAACCAACGATTAATTAAATAACTTGTTGAAAATGATGAACCGAAATAGTAGGAATTAAAACAAAGTTAAAGGCTATATTAATATTACTGTAACATAGTTCTCGGAAAGACGACTTTTAAGCTGATGACAATTCTGTAGTCATACTTATATAAGCCGAAAATGTTTTGCATACAGATTTGAAAATATATAGAATAACAGAAAAACAACAAAACGCCTGGGGAGTTCCCATATATTAATAAGCACTTAGTAAATAGTACTGTCACGCTTCGTCATCGTCAAGTTCTTCTTCTTTTTCGTCGAGTCGACAGCTGATCGTGAGTGATCAGCCATCGTGGTGAAAGGATTAGTCGCAATGTCCAGGGTTCCCCGGGCAGTATATGTTCGTACTTAATCAGACATAGTCGCCGCCCGAAGAGGCTCCTTTCATGCATGTCGTATCAGAATGAAGAGACGACCTTTGACGAATGTGAGAGAATGAATAAAGGTCAGAGTAAACTCGCTATTTAAATATCGATTGTGTGCAAAAATCTGTAATATTTAATTATTACAGTCCATGGAATTTTGGTGTTCTGTAAACAGTTAAAGATTAACTTGAAAGATAAACACAATTTCGCTCAAAAGTTATTGTTAAGAACTTTACTCAGTTGGATTGTACTTGAAAACACGTGTAATTTTCAAAGAGTCGATAAAGTTTGATATTTTATAATAATAATCACCTATTACATTTCGATAAAGTTAGATATTTTTAATTGATCTTACCACAAAAACCATAATCAGCTATTTCATTTATCAACTTTTTTAATAATCCTTATTTGCGTAATAAAGATTATATTATTTATCAAAAACCTCCTACAAAGTAGAAGCCGTGCGCCTCATAAAAATATACCATAAATAAAGTTAATTAATAAGAACCGATATAATATAAATTTGAAGGATAATATGAATATTTCGTGTTACATACTACATTCTCTTTCATTCCTGATATCTACTTCTGACGCTCAGTACTCATCATTAGGGCCGGTCATTCGACGCCTAGTGTTAGAGGAACTTACATATCACATCTGGATCCCATGGTTAAAATATGAATGGAGCGGATGCTTTAGCATAAATAACCTGAAAAAGTATACTGACAAGACCTTTCAGTCTTGAACATCTAAGTTCGAAGTTTGAATTCTAAGTTCGACACCGATTTCTGGCCTTGAGCCAAAGTACAAAGACTTACAGTGGGGCGTAATAATAGAAAAAAAAAACCCCTTATTATCAACAAAGTTGGGCCTCTGAAGTTAACATTGTAGGGGTATAAAAATTGAATAGTCTAATGACTCATTTAGTACCACAGTAATCAAGCCGATCTACCTAAAAAAGAAATACAGAGTCGATTTTTGGCTGAGCAGATATGAATGATCTTGTTAAGTGTACTAATTGTCTATTCGCTTGGCCGAACTCCACGAGCAGTAGATTCCACTGAAAATTTATTATTTTTATTATTGTTCTTTAAATTTTTCATTTTTATTAAATTTTTCATTCGTTCATCATCTAATAACACCATCAAAAATCGTCAGTTACATTATCAATACGATAACTTGAGATAAGGTATCGTATCGGTTGGATTTGTTATTTAGTTTTCTTCTAAATCTTCAATTTCATTTGACTCTTACTATATCTTACTAGTTATTACCTGCAGCTCTCTTTAGGCTCTCGTGGAAACCAGAGATTTTCCCGCAGTAAAAACTTATAAGTAAAGTAAATTTGTATCTGTTTTAATTTGAGAAACAAAAAAACAGGTAAAAACTTCACAACTTACTTTTTACAGTTTCTGTCATTGACCTAAGTAGGTACCGATGAAATAATAGGGAGCAATTACAAATTTCTAATGTATATTTTAAGTTTTTATAAATGTTACTGTCGTTACACATGACACGACTACATAACATAGGGTTCTAACTTCTATAAGAAAGCGACATAAAGACCTCTTCTGCAAAGTCAACAACATACTGGCAACTCGTCAAGTTTAAAAAGAATTCATAGGCGACGGCGAACACTTACCATGCCATTAATATGGTCTATATCTATAGACTTAACTGTTTTGTTAGGGGTTGATACTGATGATAATGAATTAAGTAACGAAACTTGTAAGCCTTAGAATGAACTTCTATCAAAGTAACACTTGCTGTTTACACTATCTTAATAAAATCTTATGGATATGTACACACTTAATTGATTGTGACTAAAATCATTGATTTTCAGCTGGGTCAGTACGCTGACCCCATATATTCTGAGAATGGAAACTATCCTCAACGCTTGACTGATAGGGTGGCTGCTGCTAGCGCGAATCAGGGTTTGAACGCTTCTAGACTCACACCATTCACTCAAGAAGAAGTAGAATTTATTCGGGGCTCGGCCGATTTTCTGGGTTTAAACCACTATTCAAGTGACATTGTGTACAGAAATGATTCACTAATCGGGACATTTGAAGTTCCGTCGTATGCCGATGACTCATTCTTCGGTACTTATAAAGATCCGTCATGGCCAACAAGCCAAAGTCCATGGATAAGGGTGAGTATAAATATTATATGGACACATTGAAATAACTTTAATAAAGCAATGTTATACCCTTACAATCTTCTACGATATATCTGAAACAAAATATTATTAGGTTAATAGTACGGTTTTTTTTTCATGGCAACGTACAAAAATTTTTATTTAAATAGTTTTTAGAAAGTTTTTAATAAAAAGCAAGAAAATCGGGGAAGTGGAAAATATTTTACAACTGTAAGAATACATAAAATATGAATATATGTATAAATACTAGGACTAATAAAAAGTATTACAACTGAAACTCAATTAATAGAATTAAATTTTAGAGTTATAAGATACATCTATGAAATTTATAATAAATTTAAATAGCAAAAATATTCTGTAAATTAAGTGCTAATGCAATACTTTTTATCGATATCCATATTTTTACTGCGAAGCAAACATAATTGTAAAAAACGCGGGATCTACCTTCGAAGTTACGAAGTGCACAATATTCATAGCTCATCGTTGAAAGATATCCAAAGACGATAAAAGTAACATCAGGCGTCACTTTGTGCAAAACCAATTTAGCTAAATGTAAGTAAAAATCACTTTGCAATAATCCACGAGCACGATATGTTTTCCTACATGAAATTAAACATTGAATAAGTAGTCCGTACATATCCCTTCATTTTCCACAAATAAGCTGAATGTGCAAATTAAAAAGTAGGTAGGTATCTTAACGTGCAAGCAATTATCGAATCATCGATTGTGCGAATGGTCGTAAAATCTCTACTTTCCCTAATGAGGCTGTTTTAAATAGCAATATTCATATGGAAGGAGTACCTAAATAAAGAGATGTTGTATATTTTAAGTTAAATAAAAATATTTGTACGTCGGAACAACTGCTGAAAATGTATCGATTTTTACTAATACATTATTACGTTTATTTCAGGAGAACGGACCTGGTCTTCGCAACCTGTTAGTCCATATAAAAAACGCTTACAATAATCCCATTATCTACGTAACTGAGAACGGTGTCTCCACTCAAACGGGCCTGGTTGACGACTCTAGAGTCCGTTATTTCAGGAATTACCTCACAGGGGTGCTGGATGCTCTGAATGATGGAGTAGATGTAAGAGGATACTGCGCGTGGAGTCTTATGGATACCTTCGAATGGGCGTTTGGATACACGTACGTTTGGAAATTTCTTAATGTAGTATATTATTTTTAAAAACAAAATGTTAATAAACCACACTGAATTAGTCAAACTTTAACATTTCATCCGTGTGAGCGGTTTTAGAAATTATCTACATCATACAAACGTAGCTAGGTATACAGTTGGAAAACTAGTTTGATCATGCTCATCATTAGCCTATCGCAGTTCAGTGCGGGACATAAACCTCTCTTAAGGGGTATATACATTATCATCGGCCTGTCCCGGTCCACATTAAACATAAAACTTACTCCTTTAATTGATGTTTATTTCAGCATGAGATTTGGCCTCTACGAGATCGACATGGAGAATCCTGATAGACCACGAACACCGAGGAAGTCAGCGCTAGTTTACAAGGAAATCATCAATAGCAGGATCATTGACTTCGATTACAATCCAGACCCAAACAATCATAACAATGCGTTTACTATGACCGCATCCATTTTTGTTACTTTGGTGGCAACGATATTAAATTTTATTGTAAATAAATAAATTAACATCTAACACTGTTTCCATGCACGGCCATATGATCCCAAAGCAATCCAAAACTGTGCTAAGAACCATTAAGCAGCATTTTAAATACTTGCTAAGTATTCATACATATTTATAAGAATTAAATTGTTCTTAATTATCAGTCTTGGTCATTCACAAAACCAAAGCTGTACACCAGGGGTATCAAACTCAAAAGCTAACTTGGGCCAAATAAACAATGCCTAACTTTAAGTGGGTCACAAAAAAAATCAATGTTCATAGAAACAAATATTTTTATTTTGACTCTTCCTCAACCCTTTTCAACCCAATGCTGGGTATAGATCTCCTCATAGGATTTCCAATCATTGCGGTTGTTAGCTGTTCTAACCCACTGGCGGCCCATTGTTTTTATGAAATCATCGGCCCATCTCACTGGCTGTCGTCCTACATTTCTTTTTCCTTGCCGTGGTCTCCAGTCCAAGATCTTACGACTCCATCTTCCATCGTTTCTGCGGCAAATATGTCCCGACCATCGCCACTTGCGCTGCGCTATGGTTTTTGCTATGTCGGTGACCTTAGTCCTTCTTCGGATCTCTTCATTTGTTATGCGATCTCTTATGGAGATACCCAACATAGCACGTTCCATTTTTCTCTGCGCGACTTTCAGCTTTGAAACATATTGGTAGGTCAGGTACCACGTTTCCGCACCATACGTCATGACTGGCAAGTTGCATTACAAATTACGTACATTACAAAGTACGAAACGTGAATACACATGCAGGCAACTATTTGATACACGAACCCTTGTCTTGTTTATATGTAGCAGGATACATTTGTCGACGACCGGCTTTCTTTAAATTACTGGAAACAGTACGAGGTAAAATAATAAAATCATTGCAATGTTGATGCAATGAAAATAAAATTAGCTTTCGAACTAAATTAATATAAACCGAGTTACTTTGCCACGTGAATAAAAACGATAGCTGTTGTCAGTAAAATAGAACTATAGAAATATGTCTACGATTATATCAGATAAACTATTTCGGTACTTCCTTATTTAGTTGTGTAAGGCGTGGGGCGGAAGACAAACTTATAAGACGTTCGTAATATTCTTCGCATTCCAGAATACATTCACAATACACACATACAGAATAATGCCTATTAAAATGCATGCTTGTGTGTGTGGCCAAATGGTCTATCAAAAATGTGTGTGACTAATTGATCCACCAGGTAGGCTTTATATGCTCTCACAAATTGTATTGCAAAAAAAAATATTGCATTTTAGGGGTGATATTGTATTTGATGATCCAAGCGCATCCCACACTTCCGGGAAGCGAGGGGTCATTAATCAAGAGTCGCCGTCGCGCCGCTCAAAAATTACAATATTGCTGCCATTATGAGTGAAATTAACTGCCGCCTGTTTATCATGCTCCGCCGTCATCATTCTTCATTTCGTGAATAATCAACGAATAAAAATTAATGAATTAATGACAATGTTCAACAAGGCATCGTCAAACTTGAAAGGTACGTTTACATACATAATATTACATTTCACATTTATAAATGACGTTTATAATTAAAATGAATATTATATTGCCTTTATATAATTACTACATAGTAATATTTTAAGTTTTTTCGTATAACCAAAAATATACAATGAAGCAGTTTGGTGGAGCAAAGGATTACTGTTCAAATACTAATATGAAGAGATGCGGTCAATAGATAAGTTCGTCAATTGCATTCTAAATTCAAAATTTATCAACCAATTTTTAAACTATTAACGTTTGGTCCTATAAAATTTGATTCGTATTCATAGTTCTTTTTTTAAATATTGCACTATCTAAAAAAAGAAACAAAAAATAAGAACTGAGCGTGTAACATATTGAGAATAAAGTCCATTTTGCTAATAAATTAAAGTGGACTTAGTTACATAAGTACATAATACCAGATGTACTCTACAATTATTTTCTTAAATGCTGCACAATTAAAAAACAGAACCAAAACATGTATAACTAAGCGTATTTGTTATATTGAGACAAATTCATTTCGCTATGAAATTAAAGTAGCCTCTGTTACACGACAGGAAACACATCTCCCGAAATACTTTGATTAATCGCTCCCAAAGACTAATCGTCTTGGACGTGAGTCCGATAACAAAAGCACTATCCAACTTTGTTACGGCCACTTCTTTTTACTTACTCCCCTTCTTAACGTCACTTTTTACATTGCCTCGCGGAAGCCTACTGATATATGTGAAGACGAGGAACGAAAATTATACCGTTAGAAGTAACATTACCAAACACATTTATGTATTTCACTTTGTTGTCTATATATATTTTGTCAGTATATATGTAAATATGTGTAGTAATTGAAAAAATTACATCTATCTTTGAATTAAAAACGCACGTATTTTTCTGTAAAGAGGTGCGCGCTATAATTGTTCCTAGCAACCGCGATGTGTTAAGCTGAATTCTAGACCACTAGCTAGGCTTTCAGTGTTATTTAACATATAGTACACGGGGAAAGAAACTTCGTACCACACATCTCTCCCTTGACACCTATCGTCTTTTTTTATTAATATTATATGTAGATAATACAACAAATAAATTTCCGCGAAACATAATGATGCCAGCGAAGATATCTTACACGGGACAAAATGTAATTGTGTCGGGAAGAAAGTGCCGCCAGAGGGATGAACGCCACCCCGGGCAAAACGTACGAAATATTGTTATTATATTTTTATAACGTGCGATAAAAACCTATATCAACATATCGGAAACAGTTCCCATTTTCCGATCAGACGCGGCTTTATACGTTGACTTACGATGGAACATTCTCGAAATTCACGTAACACCTTTCTTCATTACATTATTTTCAATACAAACGGACTGTAACCAAGTCGAAGTTTCATTATAAATTTATATACGCTTGTACATACGGTGATTCGGTTGTTATATTAATATTATTACCGCTATACAACGGTTTGCAATATATATGTATAAAGTTATTTCATACGTAAAGTTGCGTTCATCATAAAATACGAGTACCTACTTGCGATTATTTTCTGTAATCAATCTAGACAGAATGATCGCTGTTTTCATGATGAACATAACATCACGCCTTTATTTCGACCAAGTTGTAGGCAGAGGAGTGTAGTACTCCCATATTACACCATATTATATACGTCTCATGGTATATGGTACATTGCTATATACACCAGCCACCAATCCGGGCTACAACTGAGAATTTCATATTAGTAAAACACAATGACACTGCCATACCTAATGATTGAATACAAGACATCTTGCTCAGTAGTCATTACATAATGATATTAATTTAATGTGTTAGCAATCGCGATAACGAAATCAGATTTAAAAAAATTACTGGAACGATGAAACAGACCCAACTGACATTTGCACAGATAAAAAAAACCGCGCCGAAATTTATATTCCTTCCGTTAATTTGGCAATTATCAAAGATGGAACGCCAAGAAGCAAGTGAGGCATATTAGGTTAACTGTGATAACGTTTTTTGGGGCAATTCCGTTAAATTGCCAGTCATTTACGTAAACGACGGGTTTTCTGAATAATTGCTGTATAAAGCTCGATAATGGCTACAATTTTCACGATTGCTCACCAACACTATTATTGTAGTAATCGGGCGTTTTGGAACAAATAAAACATTGGGTTTGTTTACGAGACTGAATTATTATTTATGATCATTGAATGGATTTCATGATCAAATAGCGAATCTTTTAACACTATGCGTCATCAATATTTAGTTCACTGCTTCGTTGATTGAGTGATTGCAAACGCGACTGCTGATAAAGAGGTCCTGGGTTCGATACCTAGAAGGAGCAAAGCTATATTGTATTTTGCTGACTTGAAATTCCTAGTAATTACGTGAAGTTACGATTTATGCCCAGTTTATGTCAATAGGCTCACCCTCTATTATAACGGACGTCTAACACAACCGGTGAAAAGTGAAGTACTATAGTTCTCTGCCTACCTCTTCAGAAAAATACAGGCGTGATACAGTAAACAAAAGCTAAATTCGCGTTATAAAATTTTCATCTGTATATTTATGTGGACTACTCACCTCAATGTCTGTACAGATTTTGATAGGCCTTACATTAGAAGAAAGAAGTCTTTTCATAGTATTTTAGATTAGACTTAAAGAGAGATTAGAATAATTCCGTAAATAAACATGTTTACATTCAGTTGCGCTAATTTGACACAAACTAATTCGCGATTGATAATTGTTTTACGATATACACACTTACCGTAACATAGTTCAGTACAATATGATACGAAAACAACGTAAAACAAAAGGTATGTATCAAACCGAACAAAGGTAGCACGGCGCTACCAACGAAAGCAAGAAGCTGCCACAGTATAAAATATTTGCGGTAAAGCAATGTCTACGATATACGACGTAGCACGCTCTACGGTTTCGTAGCGTAGCGTCTACGACGTGCTAGTACTCTGTGTCGTAATTTTGAAACTCAATCGCCGCGGAAGAGCGTCTGTGGCTTCCCAACTATGCCAACATAAATTGTGAACTATTATACGTGTATATTCGTATATGCTACATCAAAACTCTAAGAATTACCGCAATGGAATGTACTTTGTGTATTTGATAAAACAATGTTAAATATCACTTGCTATAACGGTAATGGAAAACATTGTAAGGAAATATGAGCGCTTAAGAGTTTTTCGTAACGGGTTACGATGTGGAAAGTGCAAGCCACACTTAGTGTTGTACTATGGCGTCAA
>DWDV01001826.1:0-12497 GCA_018245615.1 Mimoniades ocyalus | reverse complement strand
TAGATCACTTGTACAACACACGATAGCAGGTGAATTGAATAAAATCACAATTGAATTTCACAAGACAATATTGTACATTTGTACAATAAGGTATCGCTATCGTACAACGATAAAGAGGTAGTGTCGATATCTCACACTATTTCATAACGCACCGTAGATTAGATTGTGCGTCGGCGGTTGCGCGCTACATACAGGATGTTCAAGAAACGGCGCGCGTGCTGAAGATTATTCACCTCTCAGCCTGGGGGGGAATAAGGTGGTCAATTTATCCTCAAACTCTCACAGCTGCTAAGTGTTAATCATCCTCGGCGCCTTTATCCTGCGGCAGTCTGCCATACCAGGTCGCTTACACTAGCCTTAAAGAACATTATGGCAATCTATGAAGATTTGAAACAATGTTTTCCTCCAATGTATTACTTACAAATAGTTAATACCAACATATGGAGTATTACAAGATATACATTGAAAATTTTTACTGTGCTGTGTACATTACACAAAAATATATTCAACATCCCTGCCTTCTCCAGAGGTTGTCGAAGAATTTTATGTGTGTATACACTTACTTTAAAAGTATTGAGCATTCTAAGATATAAAGCTACACAGTTTTATAGATTTTTAAGTCACTTTGAAAGACAATAGATGAATAAATAAAGATTAATAAAAAAAGGTGATCAATCACCAAACAAACACTGTATCTATGACATTACAATTTGTAAAATATTTTAAATGAATTTATTTATCTACATGCTGCCTGCTATCTATATGATTTTAAATTTCGATTCGACAAACCCAAATCAAACATCATACCTCCTGCCGTTTATAGATAAAATGCCAATATGTACAAAATTTAACATGTCAAGTTAAAAAGCCTTAACTTTTTTTTTTTTAATCATGTGATAGTCTAGCGTTTGGCCTGATGGAAAGCGCGGATGCGTCCTAAGATGGAGCACGGATGCCTAGAAAAAACCTATTCACCCTTTTTTTGAAGAGTCCCAAGTTATAACTAACTAACTAGTAACTTAACTTTAGTTAACTGTTTGTAGCATGCCTTCCATAGCTTCCTTTATAAACAAGATAAAATTATACCTGATCACATTTCGGTGATCATTTGCCATAACTGAACTAGTTCATTGACAGAATTATTTGGACGACATATAAGTAAAAAATGTTTGCTCTAGAATTTAAATACATTTTCTTCTATACTTTTCACTCCGACCACTCTATCGTGGTTAATAAAAATATTGTTTAGGAACATAATATATGTTTAATTTAATTCAAATATTTTCTATTAGAGGTTGCTGATTTGAAAAAAAAAAACAATTAGAAACGCAGCAAATGTAGACCAAAAATGCTCAATGTTACTTTAATGAACATTAGCACCAATTGGCAGAGACACTGCCGTGCCCCCAAATTTACATTACAAATATAGAATATAAGTAACGTTTGTGGTGAATGTTAGCGATATGATTACGAAATTAGTTTAATTTTAGAAACCAATGTGTACCGTGTGTGAGAGTGTATTGCAGACCTGTCGAGGTTTGCATTCAATATTGTCTACAGTTGAATGCAAACATAGCATTGTGCTTGACAGTACTGTCCTGCTTCATTAAGTACAAGTTTAATAATAAGGCAAATGATGGCTCTGTGTAACAGAGATTGATAATTATAGTCTCAAAAGTTGTTGATGAGTCTGGATCATTGTCATCAGCCTTTGGAGGTCCACTGCTGGAGATAGGCCTCCCCTACTCAGCGCCACTCCTCCCGGTTCTGAGCCTTCTGAATGCAGCAGTACCCTGTTGTCTTCTTCAAGTCGTCCAACCACCCGGTGGGGGGTGATTTATACTGGATATCACACCCTTTTGTCACTATGATTATTCAACCCTTTATTCTTCATATTATCGGACACCACTCTCTTCTCAGACTGAGACGGGTTAAGGAAATCGCCTGCCACACTGACCAAGTGCAGGTTGGCAGACATCTCTCAAAGAACTTCATCACCATTACAGCAAGTGTAACTTAATCACATACATTAATTTAAAACAAAAAGGATTAAGCACAAACATTTGAACTCAGAAGAGTGGGAGGCTGCTTTAAAGAGCACCATTCTATGACCTCTTCTATCTCTTTCTCTACATTCAATCTCTTTAATAAAATAATAACAACATCAACAGTGTTATGATGTACATTATAATAGAAATATCTTCTTCATTACTCATTCCCATGTTATTTGGGGTCGGCTTACCTAACTTTTTGACACCTAGATGTTCTGTCTTAGATTGTCGGGTCTAACAAATTATTTTTAACTATAGTTTGGGCCACTGGGCCAAAGGGTATTAACATAGAAATACAGAGTGAACTCTTTTATAAACTCGGTGGTTAAAACGATAAAACTCTCTATAACCACGAAACCCATACATTAATGCACTCTTTATAACACAACAGCCATTCCTTAACGCGAAAAAATATTTTCATATATAGACATCGACAACAAACTTAACAGAGCAATCGGTTTTATAATCAGTGTATAAAACTAATATATTGAGGTGCCGCAATTTCTAAGAAAGATACCCGAGGTCATAATCAGCCATCTCACTTTTGATATTGTAAATTGCCTTAACATGTAATTGCCTTCATTGTCTGTAGGAATTTTGGTCTCAGTTACTAAACTTAAAAGAAATACGAAACAAATATTGTATGTAGTATAGTTTACCTATTGATAGTAATAAAATTAGAAATTATTGTAATTGGTTAAATTTGGTTTATTTATTCTTTTCTCTCCATATAAAGAAAACTCTTTTTAATGAAAAAATAATAAATGCTCAGTCTCTTGAAATTCATCATAAAGAGTTTACAGTCTGTATATAATATACAGATAAATATATTAAAACTTACTACTGTGTTACATATAACCACTTCAAGGACACAGTACAATTATCACTCCACTATAAAGATATTATGAATATTTATCATGCCAACTCATTACGTGTATTGTTACCGAGTTACGATTAAAAAATTTAAACATTGAAAAAAAATTTACTAGAAATATTATGTGTGTAATATAAATTGTGGGAAATACAACATATGTTTTAAAGAAATATCACAATGATATGGTTGAAAATGAACAACATATAATTTGGTTACTGATGATAAAGAATTGCTTCATTTTAAATTACAAATGTGCAAATTTATATCATGTGCGTGTGATTGTGTGTGTGAAATCTGCCAGCTTGCATTTAACACTTATTGAGGTTATTAGGAAAAAATCACACAAACGTCTACATGAGAATATATAAAAACTGCACAATATGGTTTGAAAATACATTAATATATCATACCAAGCAAATTTGTATGAAATGCAAATTGGATGTCTTTGCATAAGAAATTTTTGGAAATTCTACAATGTGTATGTAAAAAAAATATGTGTACACCGAGCAATAACAACTTGTGAAAACCTTATTACATTATACATTTTGATATGGCAAAGAGATACTGGCATTATTATGTCAGAAACATTGTTATATCACAACGCCAGGCAACCTGCATAACAGGGTAAGAGGGAAACTTCAGGAGCCAAAGCCTCTATCCTGACATACTTTGTCTCCATAATGTAAAGATCTAATTTTAATTCATATTTTTTTCACAACCAACTAATGGGTCACTTATTATCATGACCTGTATACATTTGTATGTATGCGGTGCTGTGCATTGATTGTTGTAAAATTAAACATAAAATTGTTAAACTGAAGTTAAAACTAAGTTACAGTCTATGTGTTAACAATTAACAAAAACGTATGAGTTAAGAAAGAGTTTAAGCAAGTGTGCTACATTGCAGGCTGCATTTCGCTTTCCATCAGGTGGGATAGCAGTCAAACGCAAGCCTATTGCTAAATAAATAAATAAAAAGTGGAGCTGCACATCACAAGTATATATCTATTTTATTTACTAAACAGACTTAACAATTTCTTAACATTGTATAAAAGTTATAAGACTGAATAGAAGAATTGAAAATATATGAGTTCCTATCCGACAGACATTCCAATGACAAATGTTGTCTTTTATTCAAGTCACTTCTATTATGTCGTCAATGGGACCCAAATGGACTTCTTATATTATAACAATTACAATAGAAGATCTATCCTAGTAGAGTTACAGATAGATTGGTGTATAGATGAGAATTAAAGGAGCAACACATTGTGGAACTACAACAAATAATTACAAGTGGATTACAGTTGACCAGGGTTCACCTACAGTGGGAACACCGATGCAACTGTTCTGGTAAATGGCAATTGGATAACAATGTATGAGATTTCAATATGAATTCTTATACAGGATGCAGGAAGCATGATCAGGTGACTCCCATCAATTTATTACTCACATAAAAAAGGGAGGGAGATATTTGGCAATTGATAATTGAGACAGAAAAGAAAAAATGAAATGCTTGGTGATCGACAATTCTACAATAGCTTTAACCAGAACCTCATTAACAAATCATTTGGTTCAATAAACAGACAACCACTGAGTTGCCTGAAAAGCTTCATCATCATACCTATCTCATGATGGTCTTGTAGTTCTCAAAATGCAGGGAGTCCTGGTGTCAGGCTACACATGGAGTCAATTCAATTTTAAGATTTAAGTATGCTACAGTATATAGATAATCAATCCAATTTAGAAGATCACATTCACAGTGACAAGCAACATATTTAAGGAGTATTATAAGTATCATAGAATAGTTAGAATCATATTATATTTCATTTCACCATGTGGTTATACAGATTATAACTGCAATATCCAAGCAATATGTTGAAAACATACTGGCTTGCTTTAGATGCAACCAAAACGACTAACATACCATTACTTCTACCTCATATGAGCACCAGTTCAAGCTATCTTTCACATGCGACAATGGAGTAGTGAGGTTATTATTGTATTTAACCTGTTATAAAAATCATTATTCATGCGTAGGCATTAATTTTGATCTGTATTAAGCAGACAGAATTATGCAAAGATATTGGAATATGTTCTAAGGCTATGCGGCTATGATTGTGTGAAGTTGGTTACATAGACACATTAGTGTGTACGGAATATGTAAATGTTGCAGGAATTCATAGATTCTTATAATTTAGGACGTGTTGATTTCAACTCTTGTTAAGTCAATATTTGTTGGAATACTGTATTGAGTGGTTGCATAAGGTTGACAAATCAACATTTCCATCGGGTCCGGTACAAAATGTTGCATGAACTGTCACCACAGTTACGAAACACGGTGCCAAAATATTTAAATGACTAGGGAAATGACATTGACAGCCCTTTGTTTATATCAGGAGCGAGAGGGAGACTCACCTGCCAGGGATTGACCTTTGGTATGGGCGCCTCCACAAACTTCTTGGGTTGCGCCTCAGCTGCTTGCTGCTGCTGTTCAGCAGTTTGCTGCGGCTCATTGTGCGCTGGAGGAGCTTTATGGGCGCGTGGCGGAGCCCTACGCTCGCGGTCGCGGCGCCCCTTGCCCGGCCGGCGACCGTGCGCGATGACCGGCACAAAACCCTCCTCTTCTTCGTCGTCCTGCCGCGGCGGAGCATCCACCGCCTCCCCCGCGGCCTCAATATTCTCTTTGTTGGATTCCCCCCCTCTGAAATTCAGCACCGACGCGTACGAGGGCCCCGCGCCCTCCACCGACACCCGAGCGGCCATCCCGCCGCCGACCACGTTATGTAAGACGGGCGCGCGCTCCGCGCCGATCTACGATCACGAGCGCGCCTCCATGCCCTCAGCACGACGACATGCTCCGGGCCTAACCCGAATACCTTTCACGACACGCGACCCGATCGTTCGAAGGTCGAAGTTTGACGGCACCGTATGCACCTCGTCTCGAAGACCCTCGGCCCAGAAAATATGCGCACAGTTCGCAATGCACACCACACTGACCCTGGATCGACCGTATTTACATCGAAAAAATTCACTTCCGTCCACTCGTTCCAACTTTCTGGCACCACTGAACGCTCTGGGCGCACTGTTTCTATCGATCCCGTGTACCGAACACTTCGAAATATGTGGTTTTCAACTATAAATCACTATAGAACCATATTTTGTTCACGATTCACACATGTGGTCGGACGCCCAAAAAGGGTATTTTCCGCAACACACACGGAACTTGCAGAAGGCTGTGACTTCTAATTTTACAAAACGAAAATTTTTTCGCTAGAGGGCAGTAATTATGCACTGACATTGGAAACGTTCAAATTAAACAAATTTAAAATTTAATATTCTAGCATGTGAACCATGTATGAGAGAAACTTTTATATAACTTAGGACAAAATATTGATCATCTAAATGTTTCCAGTACAATATTATTTTAATGTGCTCTTTAACGCAATGCCGCATCTCATGATTTGACAGTTATTTGTGAACGCGGCTATAGCAAAAATCACATTTCATTCCGATTCCTTCACGTTGAGAAATCACTTTAATGCATGCACAAACTAACCCTTTTTCGTACTACGTATAAATTATTAAATAAGTGAATTATGTGCATTATTTATTGCAGAATAATTTTTATCTTATCATTTTTGACCACATGTTTTAAATACTCCTAAAAAAATAATAAAATGAGGCCTTCGAAAAGCAACAAATATGTCTATGGTTATTCAAATTGCAACACCTAATTTTAAAAATAATAATTAAATTTAAATTAAAAAACATTTCGTAACATCATATTTTTTATACATTGTACGTACATATATGAATTAAAAACCTTTAAAAATATGACGGACACTTTCAAAATATGCGTCGTAAAAAATACTTGCATAACAATTAGTAAACAAAATCACGTGACATAACCTCACAATGTCTACGGATATGAATGTTCCGGATTAGTGGGACAATACATACCCAAAAAATTTCGACAATTCCTACAGTAATGGTATACATCTTTACAGGACCTTAATACATACGGCAATGGAGCACAAACCCAACAGCAGAACACGCATAAAGTGACAGCACACAAATGCGTGCAAATAGTTATTTTGCTAGTTACCAAAGTTAGACCAGTATAACCACATTCAGGACATACTATAGGCATGGGGGTGAACCCAAAATGATATACCCTAGGTGGGGGTGGGGGCATCGGATTATCAACGTAAATATCAAAAGCAGCAGCGTAGTTTGGAGGTGGGGTGTGCTGGACGAAAGATGGGGACGGAATGAAAGTGCCCATGAGCCTTGGTCTTCGTCGCAGTGCCATTTGTCTCAATACAAATGAATAAGAGGGTGGGGCACTTATTATTGAATTTGGGGGGGTTAATTCAGCAGATTTGAGGTCAACCCCCATTTTAATAATACTTTGGTTAGGACTTAAAGTCATGTTTCGCAAATGATTCACAACTGCTAAGCTTATGGAACTTTCGTTTAGTTTCGATAAAGCTTGAAGGAATAACGACTGCGGTTGTCGGGGTGATATGTTCACTGATATTAGGGATTGTCTAGAAGAGATACGTAGAGGTTGAGATGTTACGGGTGGAATATTAAACGACGTAGGCCTCTTCAGAAGCAAAAGAGGTAAGATCGAGGATCTGTGGGTCCGAATTTCAGTAGAATAAGATTTGGAGCATGACAGGCTAGATGTTTGCTGGTTGTCTATGACTTGTAATTTTGACATATTAATCGTAGCGTCAGCAGGGAAGTCAGTGCTAATGGTGCACATTTGTATCTCGCGGGACGTGACGCCGGCTTCATCAGCATTAAGCTGTTCCAAAGAATTATTTGCATCATTGGTGTCCATTTTTCTGCAAGTTTTAAAGAATTTTAATCAATGAGACATTTAAAATGCTCAAAATAGATCAAAATATCGATCTTTGTTGTTAATCAATGTGTTCTTAAAAATTTATAATATAGTTATTATGCGTATTATCCATGGGGGTATAATTTAAAAACGTAATAATAACATACATGTGCCATTTAAGAACAATTGTAAGTTAGGAGAAATAGTGTTGGAGTTACAACACACAATTTAAATTAAAAAATAATGTTATTCCTTTTTTAATTATTGTCTATGAGGTCTGATATGAAACACATTAAACATATATTTTGGTATGTCATCTTCAGCATCAGCCTATTCCCGTCCACAGCTGGACATAGGCCTTTCTTATTTGAAATGATTCGGCTAATTCGGTAAACTTTTAATAAGTATAGTTTTTTTTTCGGACTTAAAGTAAAAGCTTAATGTTACTAACGTCTTCTAGAATAATATTAGTATAACACGGGCCTTTCGATTACAGCCTGGTCCAATGGAGTCCTAAAAATGTATGGCTACTATACTAATTTTAATGTAAGTACACTAAGTAAGTGTAAGTAAAGCTGGACAATCAATCATGTAGGTAGAATCTTTTGTTGCGAAATATGACTTACTTAGATATATTTCATCAATATTCTCAAAACCCGAACCCAGACTGCTATCGCTCAGCTTACTCTTTTAATGTATAATCTTACGGTTAATGTCTTTCCTGCTTCGAAAAAGGTTCAGGGCTCCGATATGGATATTAATGATAATATGTTACAATAAAGATGAAAATTCAAAAAGTTTTGACAGGCTGAATTAACGGATTGCACTTCTTTTTTTTTAATCCAGTAAGTTTCATTCAATGTTTATTTGCAATTTCGTTCAGTAGTTAAAAAACACAATCTAAGTTAATCTTAAAATAGAAGTAGATTGTGTATATGGAATCGGCGGTATTGAAAATTGACATTTAGAATGTCACTGTCATAGTTATGGCTTTAATGATGTAAAGTTTCCTTATATTTTTGTTACTAGCAGTACATTAGAAAAAATAGGAATAAATAAATATTTGATAATGAATAAAATTTTTAATTTAATTTAGTTTTAACATTGAAAATGTAAAAATCTCGGTAATCTTTTTATAATAATGGCTGTTTGAAAATAGAAATGTTATGATAAAAAACTAAACCCTCTATGTAAATATTATTCATAATTGCTACCATTAAAAATGCTTTAATGGATTACTTGTAATATAACTTAGATTTGGTCATTAATTAGTATAATAAAATATTGCTTAATTAATGAAACAAACATTTGGTACTATACTGCAATTTGTATAGGATCAAATGGAAAATTTTATAATACCTGGCAATGGTCATTTAGTATTGTCATATTTGTTATCTCTTCCGGTCTTTTTACTCCTCCGTGGCATGGCGGATGGTCTTTACCACCGCTATTAGTGTTTTTAGGGAGGAATAACTTCGCTGTCACAGCGATATGGTAAGTCTATGTAAGATAAATGTGCTGAAATGAAATGAACCAATTAAACTGGAGTAAGTTCTAGATTGGAAGTGTTTAATGCTGATTTTCATTATGATCGTAATCGATCCACGTGTTTAAGACTTCCTTTTTGTGAAATCATTGCATTGAAGTGAAATTCTGTAAGTTTCGTTATATTCTTCAAGTCTAGAAGCGCTTGATTTGTTCTATTAATAATATAGTTTTGGGAAAATACAGGTAAAATCTCTTCAATGATATGCCATTGGATGTTATGGTTACGGCATGGTTTCGTTTCATGTGTCTATTGTGTATGCTCTCTGGAAACAATAGCTATAGTTGTTCCGGTGAAATATTATAAAAACACCTTAGAGATGAAATATAATCTCTTTTTTAATATCAATATTTCAATATTAACATGATGCTTATCACTTGAATGGTTCTGCTGTAGTCGTTTTGAGGTTATGATATTTAGATTTTTCTAAATCCTTCGAAGGTTTGTAAATTTTATCAAATTTATTAATTTTTCTCAAAAAATTTTCATTGATTATCAGTACAAAAACTTTTTATACCGATAGTTCATACTTTTTGGACACTTTCAAAATTATTGTGACATCCCAGTGCAAGGATTCGAACCTTCGCGAATTGAATGGTTGCATTTTCCTAAAACTGTGTTGCAGTGTAAATGGAATGTTACTCATAATATCTGATTAACGACATTAATTTGTGTAATATAGTGGTAAATATAGATATTTCTTTTTTTTTTTCAATTAGCATGACTCTGGAAACATTGGAGATTTTACAACGGCTGAACTATTCTAATACCATTTCCTATCAATGGATCCTGATTATTATTTTTTTTTTATGGAAAATTCAGAGTAATTTGTGAATATACTATGTTCTCCCTAAACTCTTCCTGGTTGTTCCACAGTGGATCTCCGGGTACATATATAGGGTATATAAAGCTTTCCTTTAGGAAACACGTTTGTTTTGACACGACAGATGTGTGTCGACATATGGAAGACAATTTTGTAACGAAACATTACACCTGTATATCCCCGAAGGGGTACACGGAGTAGTGTACTACGCTCACTTTTTATATATGCTGTAACAGTAGAAATTGCTAACAATATGTCCATCTATTTACAGAGTCTATCAGTAGCCCGACCGCTTGTGTCGGTATACAGTGAAAACAGTGCATTGGTGCCTGGTGTTTCCCTGCCGCTGCCTTTCGTCTTCAAGGCGCCCATCAGGCCGGACCTGGTCAATGATGTCCATGTGTCCATGTCTAAAAATGCTCGCCAGCCCTACTGTGTGAGCAAAGAGGCCGGTACGTATACTTGATATTATGCTGTATTTTTTACACTATTGAAATTCCCAATCGTCATACAGTACATGACTACTTGTAGTAATAGTTCAGTGTATATTAGTGAGGCGCCAATACAATTAGGATACCGTTGGTCAATGTTCCCAGCACTGAATGTCCACATGCAATGGCTCCCTGATGCTGCTGTATGTCACTGCAGATCAGTGCAAAATCAAAGTACTGATATGGCGTTCCAGACCTGCTCTGTAGCGGGAATGGGTGCAAGATTGGTACGACAGCTACAGTCCAATGAAACCCAGCAATATTATAATGGAAAAATGCTTGTCGTGGAAATATTACTTGTCACTGATATATATACAAATTGTATATCATTATTGTAATAGCCTCTTTTCTGCAGGGCATCAAACCAGTGCCGAGTCATGGGGTACCGGTCGCGCCGTAGCCCGTATCCCCCGCGTGCGCGGCGGTGGTACCCATAGGTAAGGTTGTAATATAAATATATTAATAGAATATTGAGAGAATAACGTAACATCACGCCTGTCATCCCCGAAGAGGTAGGCAGAGGAATGTAGAACACTTTTTAGTAGTATTCTTACTTTTTTTTTATTTATATATTTATTTTGTACACTGTAATCTTAAAAGTAATAAGAAAAAGAGACTTTGTACAAGGATCTGCTTATTCCTTACTTTTTCTTCTGAGAGAGATTATGTCAGAGATCTTTCTTGGCCAGGGATCTAACCATAAACAGTACAATGACCAATATGTGCAAGTGCCGGTTTAGTAGTTTAGTAGTGTTTAATGATGAGCATCTCGGGTGTAAACAACATGAACAGGCAGTATTCAATATTTACAGTCTGTGTTTCTAGATTACACTCAACTCCCACTAGTGCACACGCATCAAAGAATCGCCGCAACTTTTTAATGGCATTTTAATAACATGTGCACATTCTCGTGTCAGACTCTACTAAATTTAAGTTTTGTTTTAATTTTACACAAATCTATTATGTTAATTAATGGAGCTAGAACTTAGTATGTTATTAAAGTCTAAGTCTATGTTACTGGGGACTGAGCCTTACAGTGGTTTAAAAATGAAAATACTGTTAATTAAAACAATCAGTTGATAGGTTGGATGGTCCAGTATACTACAGTTTATTTTTATTTTACAGTGTATTTAGATTATACAATTGTGTGAACAAAGTCAAAGTCAAAGTCAAAAATCATTTACACAAGTACACAAGTAAAACAGTACAACAAATTATAGATATTTATATAAATATACTACAATTGACACTTAACATGTTTTGTCAACACAATTTATATATGTTGTAAAAGTACATGTATGCAGAATATCGGGTGTGTATTAATGAACAAAATCTTTTCATGTAGATCGGGTCAGGGTGCGTTCGGTAACATGTGTCGCGGCGGTCGAATGTTTGCGCCCACCAAGCCGTGGCGCCGCTGGCACCGTCGCGTCAACCTGCGCCAGCGCCGCGCCGCTGCCGCCGCCGCCGTGGCCGCCGCCGGAGTACCCGCCCTCGTGCAGGCTAGGGGTGAGACACGATCACTTTTCATGTATCGCATTGAACTCTATGTAACTATACACAATACCATGGAATGCCACAATCTCCACACAGCACTGCAGGTGTTTAACTCTTTATGATTGTGAAGGATAAAAGATTCTTGATGCTTCCCCAATATGGTGTTTTTGTTTGCTCAATAGCTAAAACACCATCTAATTATTAAGACATCTATGCCCTTTATTTTCTTATATTACGTGTGATATGTATACAATACAATACAATACAATACAATGTATTCATAAAATACAGTGGAACCTCGATAACTCGAACCTCGATAAGTCGAAAACCTCCATAACTCGAAAAAATGTTTTGTTCCCTTCCCTT
>DWDV01001825.1:0-12497 GCA_018245615.1 Mimoniades ocyalus | reverse complement strand
TAGAAAATCTAAATTAGAAAATTTAGTAGTGCCCGACCCGGGAATCGAACCCAGGACCTCCCGTTCGGCAGTCGCACATGCAACCATCACGACCAACGGGCAGGCAGGTTTTAATAAATAGTCATGTTAAACCACAAGACGTTCCAACCGAATATAAGTTACAATATCAACAATTTATTTTAAACTGGATTAACTTCCATAACTTGCAATTATCGCTTAAAATCAAGACATATGAGATAGAAGCAGAAGAGCCACATAATAACCAAAATTTAACATATCCCTATTACTTTGTATAAAAGCCTGTTCAAAAAAATAGACCAACCTTCAACCCAAGGCGTTCGCAGCAATTACCCATTGGAGTGTGAAATAGCCTGGGGCCGGCTCCCATTTATCGCCGCCTAATCGACATAAACTTGTTACTCTTCAAATACTTGATATCAATTTACTAAAGCTGTAGTACAAATTTCAATTTTGTTACAATTCTGTAATACTGAACAGACTGTCTCAGCCGGTAAGAAGTTTGTTTCACTATCATCATCGATATAGATAATTATAGATATCATAATCACCTCTATCAACGCTATCATCCTTCACTTTTAGACAGGGAACTCCTGTAAAAGTGACTTCTTAATAACAGTGACTAGTACCACAAACATACGACAACAACGAAGAACTAAATATGAATATATCCGCACGAACAACGGCGACTCTGGGTGGATAAGTTGGGAGACCCCCGAGCCTGCGGTCGCAGTGGCTTCACAGAGCTTGCGTAAGGTGACACTTGATGCTTTTAACACGACACGATCTCAAAATATTGCACCATACCAGCCATTTAATATCGCAGCGATAAAATGAAAGCAACCAGGATCGATAAATGATATCTACGAGTAGAGTCGTTTTTTTTTCTATCGGAAATTCACTGAGATAGGTGAGATTATTTATGGCAACGGTTAACGTTTAGCTAGTAGTCTCGTCTACGGCAATAATACACGCACCTAATTCCTTTGAAGAGATATGTAGTAGACAATTCTCTGATTGGCCATTAATTTGATTCCCAGCGAACACGGCTGTTATAAACTAGCAATAATATTTTCCATAAAGTTGACTAAGGCGCATAGAATTGTCTATAATATTCTTGAACTCGACCAGTGTGGTAGTCTATTTTCTTAAAAAAATCTCATTCAGAGAGCTGAGGCCTGTCCAAAAATGGGGCGATGAAGAATGTCTGCTGATGATATAATTATGCATACATGAATATCACTAACACGTGTAAAACGCTGCAAAGTAATAAAAATTGTTACACATATACACCTGATCACGCGAGAGTCGATGTTACACGTTCATAGAAGCAAACGCAGTAATAAGAATCACTTGCTTCAGTCATTCTGAAAAATTTATTGAATCCGCCTTCACGGCTAGCTGCGTATAAATGGTGGGAGTACGTTATATATAAAACTATGTTTAAATATAACAGTTGTTTTAAGAGTTGTATTAAGTTCTGCATGGGTTTAGTGCAATGCGTTATACATATGTGATATCGTCGTCACATTTCAAATAGTTCTGTGAATACAAAAACGTATGATAACGTCATGCAGTTCGGTTTTTATTGCGTGATCTATCCTATTTTGTGATACAATTTACGCTCCGATGAACGTGGCTGATTAATTTTAATTAAGAATTAATTATGATTAACTAGTAGCTGCCACGCTAATTGGTTCATGGGCAGGCCCAGGTAATCTTTCATCCAATTCTGATCGACAAAAAAAATTAACTTGCAAACTACTACTAGTAATTCCTACTAGAAAATTTTACTTAGAAAATCCATTAGTACCCGACCTGGGATTTGACATCAGGACCTCGAGATCAGTGGTTTGCAACCACTCGACAAAAATTTCCCTATTAACAATCATTCCTGTATAAATGTAACCTCAAATTTTATGCGAGGGTGCGTTCACACACCGACGGGTCCACACCGCGAACGCACTCTTTCCGCCCTACTTGTCCTTTAAATATATATTAGATCTTACGACGTGTTATTAAATCTTAAATTACACCCCTTCGTTTATGTCGCACCCGCCCCGCGCACGACTTGCGCGCCCCCCGTATTGTACGCGCCCACAGCGACTTGCTTTCTCTCGCGCCTTGCGCTCGCGATTCGGTCACTAGTGTACTGAACGTGTAGAACGCCACGTGTACATTTATTTCTAAACATGGATATTGTAGAAAACGTTATTTATTTCTGCGATGAAAGTATATATTTCTTTTGTTCTTTCGACTTAAAGAACAGACTGAGAACAACTCTAGCTGGAAGGCCATTGTTAGGTGCGGCTAAATACCGGTGCAACGCGATGAGAAATCGCGTTATGTGAACAAGGCCTAACAAACAAAACTATTCAACTCTATTTGAACTACTCTTATCTCTTTTGACCGGATAAATATTTACATACTGTATATTTTAGTATGCACTCTATAATTTGGTGCCTTTAATAATGAAATATTACGCAAACATGGTTGTAACCCGTCAAATTCAAAGCGGTTCAAATTTGAGTATAATATTTTATGTAGTATAGTACACCAACGTTCAGTTCATCGACTGCAGGACTCTTAAAGACGGCATTGGATTTCATTAAACCTTTATTAAATAGCTCAAATTCATAGACAGACAAATTAAAGTATTCTTGGAGTAGATAGATCATTTGAGAGTTTTGTTCTAAAATGTAACCATACCTATCGCATTGTCACTATCAGATCGTCGGCTGTGAGAGCACATTAATGTGTTAGAAGGTTTACCTTATCTAAGATACTACTATTTTCCATGCACACGCTGATAAGTTAAAACCAAAAGCCAGTGGCCCCGATCTTAGCTCCGTTTCGTAATGAGCACTTACTGGGTCGGAAAATTGATGTGGCAGTAAATTTTTGCCACTTGGTAATTTTGCGGGGAAAATATATGTTGACAAGCGCTCAGCTGGTCGTTACTTATTCGACGGACGTTTCGACCTTTTCAAACTTTTCGGCACTTCGGGTAACAAGTAGGTATTGTTTTAACAAATGCGCTCAATGTACATTAAAAGTTACACAAGTTTTTCACAGTAGATATGTAACTAAGAATAGGTGATGTTACTTCCAACTTAAGGTTCGAATTGGTGGTGTTCTTTCCAACTTACAAATTGAGGTAGTAGCCTCATGTGACTATTCCTAGAACGAAGGACACTTCCAATAAACCAGCATATAACCCTATAATTTAATCATCTCTTTATGACTGAGAACAAAATTTGTAAACCTCAATATTCTCCTATCAGCTGAAAATCTGAAAGTTTATGTAATTAATAAAACGTCACCGAAACAGATCCCAGCAGGAGTAGAGTTTGCTCCTACATAAATAATTTCCTTAAACTCTTCGAAGCAGTCCGCCGACATGGCAATACAACTTTGCTAATTATAAAAGACGGCTGCTAGCTTAATCCCCATTATTTATACACAATTTATGAAACTAAATACACCTTAATACGTACAAAGACGATAACTGCAAAAGTAAATAAAAACTTCCACAGAAGTTCTAGAATTTAATTCGTTTACAGAACTATGAAACCGTTTACCGTTTCTCTGCTGACCATAGACTACATAGATATCATTATGAGAAAAAGATTGTACAAGATACATTGCTTCGCCGTTATATCGTCTTATTTTTAAATTGTTGAAAACTTTAAACAGTTTTTAAAAACTCTTGTATAATCGTTTCAGAAGTTTAGTGCACAATAGGATTCTAAGTCCAACCATCAGCTTTTGAAAAACTACCGGTGGGCATGCATCAGACTTATGTCATCATGAAATCCAGTCTTCCTCAGATAGTGAATGCGGCGGTTCAGTATGCCTCTACCGCTAATCCTTCTAGAGAGGAGATGGATAGCAGTAATTTCTAGCGGAACAGGAATTACACTAGAAAATAGGGCATGCTTACGGCAAAACTCGTTAACAGTCACAAAAAATCCCGAATCAAAGGATGGGTAAACTAAAATATAAATTAGCAATTAGGTAAAATTTATTATTACAATATTGACATATGTAAATATAATTAATGAAAAATATTTGCATTGGACCAAATACCGCGCACCTTCTTGACAAAATCTTCACATATATTATCTAAAAAAACTACGTAACTAATACACATTAAAGGTAATTAGTTGATATGCATAACGTTTGATACGATAAACACAATGATAACACCAATAACATTGCACATCGACCTGCAATCAATATACACGATGCAATCTATTCAACATCCTATTGAACGACAATTCACACACAATAGACACGAAAAATCGAATGTTAACACGACAATACCATCTAACGTCGAACAATTGAATAACCGATGATGCAACAGTCATTTACCACGGCTGTGCTATTGTTATCAAAGTTATCCAATTACAAATGAGCCGCGATACACGAACAGAACGCACCGAAGCGCTTGGGGCGTGCGTGTCTTATCGCATTGGTTACGAAGAACACCTGCGCCAGTGGAAGCGGATCCCTCCCGCCTCCCACATGCGAGCGTGCGTTTAAATGGTTCGGAACGCATTTGAAGGTTCATTCGTGAATGGCCGGGTAACACCGTTGCAGCACTTGGCCTCCTTCGCAGAAACAAGCAAGCCAGGGTAACATTATCAAGATCGTACAGATTCTATTCCATTGTGAGCGATGAACTCACCCACGACGTTAATTGTGTTGTTTATTTCGATGAAACAGTTAGTGGGTGTCTGCTAAAAATTAGACTTTCGCAGTTTCCGGTTGTTAATTATGATGTTTTTTTTTATTCCGCCGTATTTGAATATAAAGGAGGTAAAGGGTTCAGTTTACAAGACAGTAGTAATACATAAAAGGTATGGCGCCAGGTATTCGAAAATATTATCATTAAGATTCTGATAATTGTTAACAAACTTTAATTAACTGATGTTACATTATAAATATCAAGCAGCAGATATTATATTATAAATATAAAGCAGCCTTTCGTTTAGCTACACATTGTTTTCAAACGATTTAGATTCTCAAAACAATGTGCAATCTTGTGTATATAGCAGTCATAACGCTTTTGCCATTTCACTATTGGAAAATGACTTCCTCCCATTCTCTACAAAATTAAAGCGATCACGAAGGTCAAGTGCAAATCGGCATAAGTCACACGTCTTAAACAAAATTATGGAGAACGATAATCTATGATGGTAATCTCATGTAATTACACTTTATCATTGTAGCCAATCATATTTAATGTTAAACTTCACATAAGTTTCCAAAAAAAAATAGGTGGTAGCCAGTATTTGAAACCCAAACCTCATTTACAGAAAAACGGAAATCTAAACAGGCTATTACGCGTTAGTTTTTCAACTGCACTAGACATTTGTCATTTAACAGTAGAAAGTATATTAGGAAGGAAAGTATAGTGCCTCGTTAGTCATGTTGGTTGCAAGCGCGACTCCCTACCGGTAGGAGTTCAAATCCCGGGTCGGGCCCCATTGGATTTTTCTAACTTCTATTTTCCAGTACTTAGTGGCTCACAGTCTGAATATATGCCCGTAGTATATCAATAGCCCCACCAGCTATTCCATACTGGGACGTAAACGCAACTCTTGAAACGTGGTAGTAGGTATACTAGTCTCCTCTGTCTACCGCTTCGGGGATTACAGGCGTGATGTTACGTAAGTATAGTAGGAATATTACTAACTGAAACGACATCTAAACACACTGGAAGTGAAACAATAAAGGACGTCACACGTAAAAAAACAAACCGAAACACACGTGACGTAAAAGGACGTAGTAAACAGGCCGCATTTAGAAATCGTAGATACCATTTATAGTCAACATCCCAAAAACGGACGCCCGTAAGTAGTTTGGACAGTCCGTAGTATGGTAAGTAGAGAATATACAAAGAAATACATCAACAGATCCATAGAGAAAGTTTCATACAGTTGCTTATTAGTACGGACGACGTTAGCGTATTATAAAGAAACATAGATTGAATTCATCGGAATGAGGGCATAATGGAGGTAAATTACAGTATCAATGACGATGTTGAATGTTCTCGTCTCTTTGTAAAAGAAGGATGTTCAACAAAGAGAGATAAGGACGCGAAAAGTAATTATGACATGACTAACGAATGGAATAAAAACTTAAAGCAATCAAGCTAGTAAACTAACACTTAGTGTACAATGATCTTTCGTTTAATGTCCATTTAGAAGCCAAAGACGTTTTGTAAATGCATTTCTTTCACGAATAAGTTGCGGTTAAAGTAACTTCGATGTGCTACAATATTAACCATGGAACTACTGACATTTTGATCGAAACGAAAACCAAAAAGAAGTGTCAAAGTCCATTACTAGTTAGTAAGAGTTCTGAGAGCTCACTAAAATACCATTTAGAAACTTCAGTAATGACGCAGTAGCATTTACTACAAGGTGGACGTTTAATTAAACTTTGGAATGCACTTTGAAAGCAATCAGAAGGTATTTCACCAACATTAAGCGAAAAGCGAACGGATACGAGAAGTATAGAGAGTTAATGAACTAAGGTAAAATACATTTCATGATAAATTTATTCAACATTGAAAATTAATTAAAACTTGTAGTGTAATTATTTCGTAACATTTTTAACGGCTAGTTATAATAGCGATATTAAAAACAAAGTCGCAACACGTAATTAATTGTTTCGCGAGCATTTCCCAGGAGGAACTCCCTGAATCTGAACAAGAAATTGCTTACAGGCAAGTTTTAGAGGTTTAATATTTTCCGGAGCTACGTTTTCCTGCTTCCAATTGTTAAGTACGACAGCCTGGGCCGCTGGTCCAGTAATTAGTGAACGGGGGTCGTGGGTGCAATGCTCACCGAAAATAAATATTTATACATACTCAATTTGAAATCAGATATATGAAGATATGAAAACTGTATATGAAGATGTCCCAAAATATTATTATTATCAAATGTCTAGGCATCATTGTCGATATTTCCCTATAACATGTTCAGTCAACGATTACTTACCCAACGTTGCTCATATGAAAAACGTTTAACGTTGTATATGATCTAATAGATCCCGGCCATTTGAGAATAATAGAGTAGCAAAAATGCAATCATATTGAATTTCACTATTCCTGACACCCAAAATGGGTGATATTTTAAAAAAATGTACGTAGTTACTAGTATTTTAAATGGTAGGTATACTACATATAAAAAATCTTAGTTGCTTAGTAGTTGCGTTATGGCGTTTTCTATTAGTATTGCGTTATTATATTTGGCGTTAGTACGGTTATTAGCACTCAACATGTAGCAAAAACACAAAATTATACATATACAAATTAGTAACTATCTCATAAACCCTATACGAGTATTTATTCTCACAATTATTTCGAGTGGTATTAATTATTAACTATACTTTCCATGTTGCTTGTAACTATCGTTTCTTTTAAAACGTACTTAAGTAACCAAATAAGAGATGGACGTGGAAATACAAGATACAGAAAACGTATATTTTTAGCTTTATAACATTCACACGAAATTCTAAAAACAAAACGTCAGTAGTAACCGTAGGATATGTGCATGTTGTGTATACATCGTCCACAAATGAAATATTAGTATGATCGCTAATATATTTTCAAAGTACGTTTGTACGTCTTAAAGTAGAAATCAGTACACAATAATTTTAAAGAGATCTCTTTTTCCTTTTGCTTTGTGGGTTACATACCCGTATTCATCATTCTATCGCTGTATATGTTACAACTTAGGGTTACTTAGTATTAGAGCAGCTCGAATATCTATGCGAAGAATACGAGGCCATGAAAAGTTTTGTTGCGTACAGACAGCCGAATTTAATGAAAGCGTCATGGTCGGACATACTTTGCCTGATCTGGTAGTGGCAACGCCAAGAAAAGCTCGTTATTGTTCATATCAGGAAAAAAATTAACACATGAGTAGAGATTTTAAGGCACAATAAACAAAATTACAGACAGTCAATGAAACTCGTACGCTAGAAACAAATACAATGATAATGCCACACAAAACACACTCACCCATATAGTTTCATACTGTTACAATTCAGTGGGACATTGAAAACGTAACAAGGCAACGAATTCACCTTGGTACCGTAAGATACGAGAAGTAGGTCATATCGCATTACATTATTGTTGAGAAACAAAACATAATAATTACTCATCGTATGTGTAATCAGGAAGGAAACGGTTCCAAAAACGATTTCATGGACGATGGAACATGAGAAAACGACGCAGGAGTTGAAGAATTTGAGAAATTGTAGGTGGTCTAACGTAACACAATTTTAAATGAAGACGATTAAAGAAATTACTGTAAATCAATTGCTGCAAAACTTCATCATTTGACACACACCGGCAAAAACATCACACGAAACATTGGCGACACTTAGAAATTTCTCTTATCACGAATGCTATACAAGCCCTGTGCGGTGATAGAAACTGCGTGCGACGACCACTTAGCATTTCCATCTCGCGGGCCCGTTTATTCAATTCAGTGCCCACTTGGCAAGCAGTTCGCGAGCGCAACCTTTCCGCGCGTAACGGTCAGTGTTGGTACACACTGATTGTGTAGATAAAGTGTGCACGACATAAAATTACAAGCAATCTTTGTAATTGCTGATTAAATGTAGAATATTGTAAAGAATTATTTCTTGGACCAATTACTATAATAACATTTGGTTGGAGAAACTTTGATGATAGAACTCGAAAGCATATAAAGTAGCAAGGTAAAAAATAAATATATAAATTAAATGAGGAACTTCCATTTTCACATCCCACTTCCATTCATTTCACGAGGATAGTGTTCAACGCTAAAATTTTTACTGAGTCTATTACAAAGTTATAATTGCGTAGATCTATCTGCATGATCCATTGTCTTTGCACACTATAAATTCAGGATAAACTGAGACAATGGTAAGAACTGTCAATATTGTTTTTATCAGTATTAATAGTCACAGTGGGTCAACGGAATAATTTACGTTCCTTGTAGATTTCTAGTTCGAGATTCTTTATTCCAGGTTCGTCGTGGAGTGACTGCTGTGGAGGTGTTACAACAATAGACGATGGCAACATCAAGGTTACCGTGTCTAACGGTCGGATGTGATTCACTGATCGCATTCATGGCACGTTTTATCAATTTTGCAGCGAATTCTTATTAAGTTCATAACACAATGGGTAGTTTGAGCTGTTTTCTCAAATAAGTATTCGTGCATAAAAAAAATTGGTCTTTCCTTAGCGAGTGACAGTCACATACACAAAATAGCCGCTATAATATTTTAAAACGTATTTAGG
This sequence comes from Mimoniades ocyalus, assembly GCA_018245615.1. NCBI lineage: Eukaryota > Metazoa > Arthropoda > Insecta > Lepidoptera > Hesperiidae > Mimoniades > Mimoniades ocyalus. The sequence continues at coordinate 3,175 of DWDV01001825.1, read as the reverse complement.
TATCTTATTTAAACCAGGACGCGTTCACAATATTCCGATCAGACCACCAGATACCAGTGGTTCTTGACACTCGCTGTGAATAAAAAGCACACACAAACATTTTAAAGATGTCCGGGGCAATGAATGTATCCCAGCGACAATGACCGAGCAAGCAGTTGTATTGCTCTTAAGACTGTCGTCTAGAAATAGCCCACAAGAGTCACCGGGTCAGTAAAAAACACTAGATGTTTTAACACATAAAGATTTCAAATTGAAATCAAGTAAAATGAATCAAAACCATTTGCTTACGTGCAATTTAAACAAATAAATTAATATGCAGCGCTTGAAGCGATGGCTTTTACCGATTTTATTTATTTTAACCGAGCTTATGTTACATCCGCAAATATATGTAATTAATGTCTATTTTTTGTCTCTACTTGAAAACACTTCAAGAATTATTCGTTTAACAGGTGTTGTCCTCGATGTTCTAACACGAGCTACAACATATGAACCTAAAAGTCGACCATGTCCACGTACAGAAGGATCATGTATGTATTTTGCTTTAAATATTGTCCTTTCGACATCGACTTCCCACAAGTCGTTAATTCAACATTCACTGCGTCATCTATCTACAAGTTAAAGAAGTTGAAAGGATTTCAACTCACAGCTACTGGGTTTATGTAATTTATTCCTCAAATGTAGAACTCGTAAAAATGATAATGTTCTTTAATTATATTTACATAAGTTAAAATTAAATGTCTAATTTTGGTACGTTCCAACGTACACTAATTAGAATATTTATGCAGACTCTAGTCAGCATAAATATTCAAAGGACGAATTCGAAAGGTTACAATCAATGCCTCTAGAGGCGACGAGTTTTGTCACGATGCCGACAAAACATCAAAATTAACACTGTCAAGGCAAACACAAATCGAATGTCTTGAAAGCTTCACATAATAATATGTATAATTAGAAAACCCGAAATATAAAGTATCATTGCATACAATTTCATACCGAATACGTGATATTTATATTAATAGCAAAGACAAAGCATAAACTTATGCCCTTTTCTGAATAAAGTTTACTGCGGTGATCGCCAGTTACTAACAAAGTAACAGCTGTCGAGGTATGCTAAGCCTTTTGCGTGGGGAAACCGTTCAGTTGTTCACATTTTGCAATAATTCCATACTATTCCATGCCATTATGTACAATTATTGTAACTACTAGCGTTTGGTTGTGTGTACAAGTGATTGAATACACTATGCTGACGTCATCGCTGAGTCAACCACTGAGTCATTTGGTCAATGGGCACTTATTAATTGGATTTGAATTAATAATTGATTACAATACTATCAGTATCTAGATCGCTACGAACGTAACATAAATACGCTGATTATTATGACCACACCCATGGGTAGTGACCTCGCCCATCAATTTGTCTTATTGGAACGAACTGTTCCATAGATATGTTGGCATTACATATTGAATTATTTTGCAATATTAACAACAGATGCGATGCCTTCTCGGAAATAAGGTTGTAATAGGGTAAGAGTACCTCATATTAAAGTTAATAACTTACCCTTTACTTAAACAACGACTATAATAAGACAACCCAAACGTTTAGCGTACAAAATACATTTCAAACCTTTCAAAAGTTTTATTACTATTAAAATTATTCCAGAATCATAGTTTCAAAGTACTATAATTTCATGCATTATAGCACTTAATGTAACCTACCCACACTTTTACAACAAATATTTAGTGATCCTTTTACATGCGAATATTACGCAAGGTTAATTTACCTAGCGTGTCTAAGTCAGGGTGCTTGTGTCGAAAATCAATCCCCAACATACCTATCTACATGTACGTATGTGAGATGACGTCACCGCGGAGAGTCCCACATGTGAGTGTGGTATTGTTATATTTACGCCGGCGGTCTCAACGCATGTGGCTGAGAAGGCGCAGTGGGAAAATAAAAAATAATAAGATCTAGTTCGTTGATCCGTGCGTACATTGACTGTCCGTATATGGGCCGAGAGATTTCTACAGTTGTAATAATCGAGTCTCGGATAGGTACGCAAGGTAGGGAAAGTCTTGTATAGTCTGTATATAAATTGACATTTTAATTGTATCAAATTGAAATCGAGTTTTATACGTATTATAAATTTTTATTGTGTATCTTAATGTTTTTTTTTAATATTGCTCTTTGGAAACTGTCCAGATCGATTATTGGTGTATCAAGGAAAGTTACATAACAAATTAAAAGGGTCATCAATTCGGAATGCTAAATGAGACGGACTAATACTTTATTGTTTTCTTAACTGTCTAATAAAAATACACATTTTGCTGCTTTTGTTTATGTGTGTACATAATATGTTTAATAATGCTATCTTGGAACAACTCACACACGACCATTTGTTACCTGACTAGGAAAATCCTATGACATGGCGGTTAAACATCTGATAAACGATCATATTTTCATTTCTAAATATATATGTACACAGATAAGTATATACTTAGACACAAAACAAGCTCATGCTCACAACACAAAAGTTTGTTCTAGAGGGGAACCTACACCTTCTGGCTCGACAGTGACTAACCACTAAACCTATTGGAAAAACGCTGTTCAAATTCCACAATATATTTGTTTAAACTAACATGATAGATTTATTATTTTTCTGTCACAATAAGTTACGTGGCCAAGCTCAGGAATTAAATTGGAACGTCTCATATGATACCAACTTTCTTCAAGTTGCCAGTGGATATATTCTTATATGTACGTACACTCAAACAGTCAATGTTACCAAAGTGAAGCGAAACTACTAAAAACGGTGGTAAGGCTCACGTGCTGGTAGCTAACTGGTCAAATAAAAATTATCTTTAACGCTCCATCGCTCAGCGCGATGTCCGCGACGAAGCGCAACGTTGTATGAAAATCGGGTTGACGCCACGTTCAAGTGGACTGATGGACAAATTAACTTACAAAACATAATTGACTTGTCATAGCTAATTTATTTATAACTTAAAATAGGGAAACGTCCACCTGATTACGACACAAAATTTCTTAATATCCACTCCACAAGGACAAAGAGGCGTAGAAGAAAATTTCACATGTGATATAGACCAAATAAATAAGGTTTTATGCGATGGGGACGTTAGGAGTCTCCGAAACCGGCGTGCATGTATGAAGAGAGTG
>DWDV01001824.1:0-12497 GCA_018245615.1 Mimoniades ocyalus | reverse complement strand
TGTTCGACCCGGGAATCGAACCCGGGACCTCTCGATCGGCAGTCGCACTTGCAACCAACACGACCAACGAGGCAGTCCAAATTTATTTAGGCAGGATATTCAAATTAGTACTAACTTAATTGCTTGAAATTTTTCGACATATATAAGAAAGACAATTCTTCATCGCGTCAATTATCTCTTAACTAAGCATCTTTAGTTCATTGCATGTTTATATGCTTAAACAAAAGATTACAAATACGATTATAAGCCATTTGTTCAAGTTTAATTTACTTTTATCACTACGCTGAGTCTTACGCTCAGCGTAGATTTAACGTAGAACAGCGTAGATCAGCGTATTGAGCAGCTGATACTTTTGTAATTAGTTTTATATATTTATAGGTTACAAGGAATTTCTTTGATCCGTTTTTTTACATAATTATTAATAAAATTTCTTATTATTTATTTCATGTAGCTAAACCTAAAAAGCAAATATCGATAGCTGACATAATATTCTACGGAAATGAAACAGTTCCAAACAGTGAACAGTATGTTATATATCGTACTCTATACTAAATTATGAGTAACTATCAATATGCCAAATTTCCAAAGAACCCGTATCGTTCTACTTTCGTAAAATCCTCACTCGAACCAGTTTTCATATTTCCCTATGGAAATGCAATATTTTCACGAAGCGAAAAGTTTCCAATACCTTGACCGCAATATTAAGTTATCACCACATAAAACTTCTACAAAAACAGTTTATCACTTTTCAGGTTGATTAGGAAGCAAATAAACAACTAAAAACCCTCAAATATACATACTTTATTGTGGTATATGTCAAAAAATATCCAGATTTATTTCTCGTTACCAAATTTTATATGGCTATATTATTTTCGAGTTTCCTATTTGAGCTTCAAATGCCTAAATTCTTGTACTGATCCTTTGGTAATTGACAGCCAATAATATACTATACCGAGTAATCATTGAAAGTATCAATTAATTTATAACATTGATATTGGCTTAAGCTAAGCGACGTAACGAAGTGGAGTATGCCCCAAGCAAATAGGTTATATAACTACATATATACTACATTATCATCATGTCTAGTAAGACAGATCTCATTGTGAAGCTGAAGAAGAATCGAACAATTATATCAGGATTAATCATTGAATAAAGTCTATTTGTAGATTGACTATGCACAATTCAATCAGACTAACGCTGACATGAAAGACACAGACAGAAATACAAGCTGATTCAATGATATTCACGATAACCGTCTGACCCGAAATCAATTTCAAAACACTATGAACGATAAACTGGAATTGTAAACATCGTCTCAAAACGGTAGTCGAGGGCTTTTAAACGCCTACAACAAATCAATAAGTCAATAACCGACTCGCGGCAACCTTTTAAAGCATCGAATAATTTATACGCCGGACACTCGATAACAGGAAAAAGCGGACGCTATAAAACGTTATTTAAGGAAAACAATTCAGTAAATTTGGAACTTACTGATATAAAATCGTATGTATATTCAGTTCAAATGTTACGACCCCTATGGTGAGCATAGGTCTCACCGTGTAACGTCGGGTTTGAAGTGTATACGGTGGTTTGTAGAGATATATAGGTTAATGTGCCGTCTTCCGGAAGTTTTCAAGTTACCGTGAAGACCTTTGCGAGAATTAGCCATTGCTTAATGAGCCAGACGAAGTCGTAAATGTTACACTCGAGAACAAAGGATCACATTCTTGGCCGAAAACGAACGTACCCAGCCGCACGCATACATACAAAAATACATACATCTAACCGTTTATAAGCACATGTACGGTCATGTCTTTTTACACTTTATTCAATTAACGAAATGTCAAAACTAGCTTCTATATCTATCTGTTCGAGAATACATGTATTGGAGTTCATATTAATCAAATACATATTAGAGGAATAAAAAATTGTTAGTTAACTAAAGTAAGTATATAATCAAGCTTTGGTATATTTTTAAGGCGCAATTTCAAAATTTCGTAAACGCCTCAAAATATAGGCATGGATTCAAAAACCTGGCTAATAACTAGTTAACCTACAAACATCGAGTGAAGTAGCGGAGTCTAGTAAAGTGACTAACAATTAGACTGGTCTGTTACACCAATAGTCAGCGATCCTCATAGCCCTGACACCTGACCTGACACCGAAGACAAATTTTTGTGTTGATGATAATTTGTTCTATGCCTGAGTATGAAATTGTCTATACAAATATAATATATATTTAGAAACATACATATGTACCTACATATTCTCTCAGCGGCCTGGTTACCGTAGCACAAACTTTGCCCAATTCGCGAACAGATCTTACCATTTGCGACACGGTCCCAAGATATTATCATTATAATTATTCATAAAACAAAATGTGTTACTGTTTTCCCTGATGATATGACATCAGAGGCAAACGCTTGTTATGGGAACAACAGACAGTAACATAGCGACCCAAGTTCCAGATTAGAAAAACTTTATATGGCTGTAATCAGCGTCGTTCGCCGAATACGAAGCAGACTCATTCGGAGCGGAGTACACACATGATTCGCATTTGCGTTTCTATGTACAATGTATAATATATTTGTGAAACATATTAGATTTCTATAGTAATGCTAAGTATATTTTATTCATTTTGAATTCAACCAGTGACACATATGCAGCGAGTATGGCATGGAAAACGACCAAGTGTTATTCAAAGTGTTTTATCTTAATGTCTAGGAGCCTGAAGACAGTTAAAAAAATCTGACATTTAAGACGACAGACGACGTAAAATATGATTAAATAAAAGCACAACAACATAGTGGAGCGTGCTTCAGATCTCCCACATTTGTGGGAGTGACAAAAATGGATTTATTTTTGAACATTTACATACATCTTTAGCAGTAATACCCTAGTGGTTTAGATTTCAGTCTCTCGGCTCGGAAGTTCTGATTTGAAATCCAGGGGAGGGGGAGTTCTAGTTTTAAATGCTCTTTACAAAAATATGTGCACACATCGCAACGGCAGCAATCACCATTGGGCAAATACCGAAAAATATTGGGAAATAAAAATATAAATCCAAAATTATTTAGTTCACCATTAATTTATATAATCAAGAACACAGCAATAATAATTTATACACTTGTTTAATAACATGTACGTTATTGTTATTGTTAGATTACTCATTTATTGTCATATATATTCTAACATTCGTTTAGGGACTGTCATTGGTATACCCAATGTAATATTTGTTTGAATTGTGTTTGCAGTAAGAATATGGTGTTGACGTCCTGTGAGTCTATTACTCCATACCAGGATTCCGTTCAAATTGTAGCAGCTTTTAGTTAACTTTATCCATAAAGCGTGCTTTGATATAGGAAGGGTCTGGTGCCAACTAGATATTTAACTATTCATCCATATCACATTTCCAATTTAAATTAGCGAAAATATCTAGCAAAATTTTCAAATTCAATTATTAAACTTTTTCCACACTTACTGTATCTATAACTGTGTCAATTAAAAATGTTAAATAGAATTATTTTTGTTTATTTAAATGTCTGTTAGGTTAATTCTATTCATCTTTGTATTAATTTCATAAAAAATACGGTTATCATCATATGAAATTATTATTATTGTAGAACACAACAATTGCATCATTTACAAACATGTACAATAAGTCCGTACAGTACAAACATGTATAATAAGGTGATGTGGCCGTCATTTATATGATATATAAGTAGACCAAGAATACTACCTTGTGGGACACCAAATTCACACGTTTCAAGGTTATAAGTTACCTAAGTATAATATAGTTAAGAACTTTTTATTCAAAGTTTTAAATATTATAATTGATCTGAAAAACAACTAATTTTATGGACACAATATACATATTTACAAAATGAAAAATAGTTCATACAATATCACAGCAACTATTATTATTACCATTGACAGTATTACCGATAAAATCGGAAAATATTGTTTAACTAAAACAGAATGTCGCAAGAAAAGCTAAACGAAACAATTATTGTTCCTCATGTATGAGAAGTGAAACATGAAAGTTGAAAATCACATTCGCTATTCAATTTAAAAAACAGCCTCTGATCGTGAGCACATACTGGACTATAATGTTGATCGCGCACGTAATACAGTCATGAGAAATTACGTTCGGACAAAAACGTTGATATCGGTGACACGAGGCCACGCATTGCAAGCGTTTCTCTTTAAAATACAACCCTCGTATTTACGTGATCTCTTTATTATGCTGCCATGCGTAAATCCGCTCTGTTTAAAGTACGCGTCCCATGGGCGTCGAGTAGCGATTTTTTTTTTATCGGAAGTACTGGACAAATCCATTTTATTACGCCCATTCATGGATTCGTCATTACGGATAGTTCAAAAGGGATTCAAAGTGACTGGAACAAAAGTTACATCTAAATTGATACAAAAAACAACTTTGGCTGTGACTTTTATGTGCTTACAATCACATATGCACTCACGTTTCTTGTAATATTAATTCCGCTTTAGAGCACATACGCATATGATCGAAATTATTAATTCTTCAGATTCTAAGAGAAAAACGATTAAAAAAATATCGATGCAGGTGACGATCGTATATTATAACTATTCAATTCAATTGGCGTTTATTCAAAATTGATACCTTCATCATATTGATAATTATACCTTTTGTACGTCAAACAGAAACTAGCACCGCCTCGGAAATTGCCTGGCTATGGAGGAGAAGCGGCGAAACGAACTCCATAAAAAAATATAATATGTTTAATCGTCTCTCGCCTCCTGCCAGACAACTCGGTAATAAGTATCAGTTGCGTCATTAACCTACATCGAAACATGAAATGCGAGATAAATGCAAGTTTTATTGCAAACGTCGACGTGAACGGAGTTTTTTATTGAAATATTGGCGCACGTAATATTTTCTGTCCCAATATACCTACCGATTCGTAATCTCACTAACAGTATTATTGTATTACAAATTTATTTCGTGAAAATATTTATGTGTTATGAAATTTTCATATTTGCACAACGTTGTTTTTCGTGTTTCATTCTTTATGACAGGGGCCGATGTTAACCAGCCAAATTAAGAATTCACTGCTGCCTCTAGATATCCACATTTATCCAGACTCAAATAGGACCGAACTTTTGTCAATAAATCTTTGTTGCGATGTCGAATGGAACTATGGAAATAACTACCTATTTAAACAAATACTTGGAGAAGCTTTTTTTTCAATATGCTATAAGAATACTAAGAATTAATTTGGCTTTATAAAGCTGTTATATTATTTTCACAGTCTATTATGCAAGTCAGTAAACATGAGATAGTGTTGGAGAAAAAATATATTTTAAACATAAAAACTTACTTATGTAAAGATACAATATATTTTATATAATAGTGACTGTTGAATTCGTCTGTTGAATGACTATAATTGTTTTAGAGGCCTCCAATAAAATGGTAAGAGTGGAGATCAGTAGCTTAAACGTGCTTTAAAAAGACAGCAAATGCTCGTAAGAATCCCTCCAGTAACGGCCGTCCCACAGGTAGCTGGCCGCATTCAATGTTGCTACACTCACAGATAGCAGACAATCTGCAACTATATCCGGTATACGCGAACCAAGTTAAACGTGAGCTTGAGAAATAAAACAATTTCTAAGGAAGAAAACGCTTAGCTGCCGTAAAACGTGACATTAAAGTTCGGCGCCGGAGCTTGTAACGACCAGGAAACACGGCCGTTGGCGGAAATTCCGCAGCAAACGGAATTAGAAGGAGAGAGGCATATCACTTTGACCGAACGACAGGTATTTCTAATACAGAACCGATTTATTTAATTTAACCTACCGGGTTCATTTATTTGACCGGTATTTAAAATATGTTCTTTACCTTATCACTTCACTTTACTATCAGTCATCAATTGTCAGTGAAAGATAAAGAACAAAAAATAGAAGTGAAAGCAAATTTGAAAAGTTACCTACTGCCTCTACTCTGGAGGAATTTTTACAAAAAAAAAAAATCTATATTATGCTTAACTTTCGAATGCACAACCAGACAAACAGATGCAGGCAAGAATGTCGTTAGGACATCGATCGGCGTAAGGATATCGTTTATTATTATATCATTACGGCAGGTCTCTTACGGGGCAAGCAGAGAGCAGCAAGTGCACAAATATTTATATCCTTACAGATATATTGTGCATTGTCGACATTAATCACTCTCTTGTAACATGCACGTCGGTTTCTGAACTTCGTAACTCCCCTTCAGTCAGTATACATGTGCCCCTCTCTCCTTCAACACCTGGTTCCATCAACATTCGTATTCTAAACGTAACATAACATCACGCATGTAATCCCCAAAGAGGTAGGTACCAGTAACGTTTACGTCTCACTGTGGAATAGGTAGTAAGTGTATTAGCATACTCTCGGCACATTTCCAAACTCCGAACCACTACTTGAAAATCTTAATTAGAAAACCCAACAGCACCCGATCCGGGATTTGAATCCAGAACCTCTCGGTCAACAGTCGCCCATGCAACCACTCGATCAACGTGACACTCAAAAGATACATAAATTTGGTATTTATTTGTGGTTGTTCTTTCATAAGCTATTCTCTGTTCATATCCGAACCATATACACATTCACAGTACCCTAAATAACCATTTTATTATCAAATTGTTGTATTCTACCAACATTGCTTACACGGTCAGCGTTCCGTCCGTCTGAACATAGGGCCTGCGACTTATCTTTTCGGGTCATCAAATCTGCGAAGCGTCAACACGGTCTTAAGGGACGCGTGGTTCCGAAAGTAGGTACACAAGTATTTTTGTTTAGATCGTGTAAAATTTCACATATACGGTTTGTTTTTTTCTTCGGATAGAAGGAAAAATACTACGTAAAAAACATCACGCCTGTCATCCCCGAAGAGGTAGGCAGAGGAATGTAGAACACTCCCACGTTTCATCACTTACGTTTACGTCACACTATGGAATATGTGGTGAGCCTATTGCTATACACCGGGCACATATTCAGACTCCGAGCCACTTCTAGACAATCTAAATTGGGAAATTTAGTAGTGCCCGACCCGGGAATCGAACCCAGGACGTCCCGTTCGGCAGTCGCACTTGCAACCAACACGACCAACGAGGCAGTCAACTATTTAATGAGTGCATCCCCATTTTGTGCTGAAACTCTTGCTGGAAAGCGAAAACGAAAAAATGAAGAACTGGATCATAGCACTTTTCATTGCATCATTGTTTTCAGTTTCAATACATTAGCTGTTGAAATTATTTAAATACCAAGTTAATTACACACATAACACTTGGTAGAGGTGTGTTACGTAACAATACACACAATTTCCTCAACATGTTTGTAATTAACCAACTGAACTATTATTTGTGGCTTAATATAAAGGTCTTCCTGTTTTATTTGGATTTTTTAGAGGTAATATTAAATGCATTAATTTATATTCCAAGTATTTTATAAAATTATGAAAGTAACTAAGACATAAACTACAAGACTTGGTCCACTACCAGATAGCAATATTTTCTACATGTATATAAACCTAAATCTTTTTATTGAAAAGGATAAAGAAAATTCTAACAATGAATTGTAAATACCCAGATCTAAAACACAAAGGTTACATTAATTATTAATTAATGATCATAATTAAAATTGTTACAATAAATGCTATTATTATTGATTTCGAGATAAATCATTGTCGAAAATAATTACAGTCATAGTACAAAAAAAGTTAATCCAAAATAAAGTAAGTATATAGCTGTTATTACAGCCTTCCTAATACCAGTGAGGATGTAAAGTTGTCTTGATTTTTATTTCCATAAAAAGTTGTATCTGAATGATATATCACTATAGATTTAATACATTTTTGTGCACGGTACAGTGAACACTTTCTATCCAACAACACTAGAATCACCCCAATCTGTGTAAATGATGCAATTTAGAATTGTTTGATAATTGGATCTGTAAGGATGATTTCTTTGATCCACAACCCAGTAGAGACATTATTTCTTTACTTCAGTCCTATTTATACTGAACCAGTTATGTTTTAGTACTCATCAGTCCCAAGGAGATATGCAAGAACAATGGGATCCAACAAAGTATATATTTTCTATTTAACAATTTTATGATGAAAGCATGTGATGAAAATATTCTTCAAGGTTTATTACATGTGTTGAAGAGAAGTTGAGAACTAGGGCATAGTAATTTATAATTCAAATATGGCATTACATAGGTTATAACCATACTAGACTTACACTTTAACTCTCTTGTGTAGTGTACCACAAGTAACTCATATAATATTCAAGCATTTCATAGAATTATAAGCAAATTTTCTATATAATACATACATACAAATCTTCACACCAGGGCCCTTACGGGGTAGGCAGAATCCATATATATATCATAAATCATAAATCAATATTAATAGCATTTATTCTAATAATATTCTATATAATAATATTTATTTATTTTTTATTGTCACTACAAATTATATAGAGTAACAAAAAAAAAATTTTATCTCAAGCAAAACATCCAATATGTCCCAATGTGTGTACATCTGTATATGTAATAAATAACTAAATATGATTTCACAGATTATCCTCCAACTTGTTTTATCAGCACAGGCACAGTTTTAAGAGAAATATTATTTAAGATAAGAGGGTTGTATATAAATTTACCCCAACATAATATTACTATTATTGGAAAATTTTATGTTGTATAGTTTACTTGTGGTGTAAATGTGGTGGGTTTTAGTGATTTTAATAAATAGGTATGTAAGACCATGTAATTCTGTTTGATGCTCAATTAAATGAAATTAAATTGGATTGTTGTCATAAATATTGTGTATACACCAATGTCTTCATATCAGATTCCATTATGTACATTTTTTCCACAGCTGAGAGATATAAACATTTTTACACAGTATCAAGCATTGACCACCATCAAGAATTAGTTCAAATGAAATTTTTTAAAATAATTGTGTTTACTCATGTGTATTTTTATTATTGATAACAATTATGTAACTACTAGAGATATATCTCAGTTACATCATGTACACATATGTTCTGGAGAGGTTATAGAACTGATTGGACCAGTGATTTAATTTTATTTGGTTATGGACATGGTATATATGGTGTAATCAAATACATTGAATTTTTTGCATGTTACATATATTATTTTGAAATAAAAATGTTAGAGTGATAAGTTAAATACAATTTTTACTTACATAGCTCAGCTGTTAAAATGTATCGGTGTTCTGGACAACACAGGTTTCATAGTAAATCTAATAACATTTTTCCATGAAGTTATTTAAAATTGAAGATAATGCCTTGAAACGAGTAAGTAGTGAAGTTTCCTACATAATCTAGGGTATATTAATTTTATTGACACTAAGTTAGCACGACAGCCAGGAAATCATAGAGCAATGAATCTTACCTTGAATATGGGTCTAGGGTGCCTCGGCTGCGACGGCGCCGTCGTGGCCGTGGTCGTGGCTGGTGCCGGCGTTGGTGCGGTCACATGGTCCGCCGGCAGCGCCTCCGGCACCGTCTGCAGCGTAGGCCGCATAGTCGTCGACATCTTTCGTCAACACCAGTTCAAACTTTACACCTCGCTAGCCAGCCCTCACCGCTCGCATCCTCCGCTTCCGCCGCACACTCACCACGCCCGTCGGCTCCCGGCTCTCACCAGGACGCCACCGACTTAGCAGTACCGACCTCCCGACAACAACGCCCATCTAACCGCATTTTCTACCGCAAAAATACATCGCGAACCCTTTATTCAATCCTGAACGCGCACTGTCTGTTCCTATTTCACTTTCACGTATGTGCTAACGATCGTCGAGATGGAAAACGGAAATAGATACGCAAAAAACTATTAGAAAGCTTACAGTATCTTCCCCTGTCACATAAACACTATAAAAGAATTCGGCGTTTCGTTTATACACCGACACGAAATTCGGTTTCTTTAACGCGAACGACCCATACAAATACTACAAAACTGTGCAGTGGACGAAAGTTCATCAATTTAATAACAAAGTTAATTTAGATATTCACTTAACTCCGCTAAAAGTCCGTATATTCTTGAATTCACTCTCAAGATGGCGGATTTTACCTACTCCTCGTAAATGGGCACAAGGCTGACACGAAAACATCAACCGGCTCTCTATCAATCCCTTTCTTTTGGTACCACGTGAAATGAGATAGTAATATGTGAACAACTTCAACAAAATTTTATAATCGCCGTGGATACGTCACAGAAAACCTGCCAATAGAACATGCGCAAAAGTAACGAATATTGCAAATCTGAACGCAACTATTAACGTTTTGTTATTACAAAATTATGAAATATTAAAATTTGCATTAATGGTAAATACATCTAGATGGCGTTTTTAGCCTTGTTCAATATAATATTTGCTAGCTTGCATTTGAAAATTAATGCGTATCATCAAGTTACGAAAGCAAAATATGAAACATTAATAAGGTATGATACCTACTTAGCAATAGCAAAATTATCTCGTGATGTTGTTTTTAAAATACATTTGTTATAAATAACATAATTGCATTAAATAATCAGAAAAACCTGTTGCATTTTTTATTATTTTGTTTAATTTTATTATTGTACTAGCACCCCTAAGTCATAATTTGTGCACTGGTAACAATTGTAAGCGCCATTTGTTAAAATGGCCGCCTTGTTGTTGGCGACTGTTGGGCGCTTGTTTGCAAATTAATGTTTGTTTCATTCATAATACTATGAGTTCGATTAATTGATTATGTGTTACTCTGTGTAGTTGGATACATGATTTAGTTTATTCGTAAGTGTAATCATTTCTATCTACTCATGTATATACTGTGTAAATGATTATAACGTAATAATTTATTCGTCGCAACGTGAGCTTTTCTTGTTCCTTACTTATTTCTTGTTATTTGATAAAATAGCTAATGTGATTCACAAAGAGAAGTCTTTGTTTTTTCAATGCAAGACAGTGCATATTTGTGTAAGTTGAATAACATTTCCTTGTAAATGTAAAACCTCAGTTCCTTTACAAAGAACAATAGATTGGTCGGGGCTACAGAACTGCCACGGAAATATTCCGCGAGTTTCTAGGTATTTCTTGATAACACTAACCTCGCAATTTTATTTATATCTTGTAATCGTATTTTTTCTATGAATACTTGTTCTTTATGTCGTTATTTCAGATACAAATGAGTTGAATGAACCACAAAAATACCTTATGTCAGCTTATGGGTGTTTTCTTTTTACATATTGTTTAAGTACCGTACTACACTATAAACTACGTAGTTTCCCGAATTATTAATGAAAACAAAGAAAACCTGCAAGTGATTCACGTTAAACGTCTAATTTTTTTTTCTCAATTCTAACTTAAAAAATAATTTTTGTTTATCATTATTAATACTACATTGTACATTAACGCACATTACTAATCATAACACTGCTGATACCTAAATAGACAGAGCCTAAATTTAATCGTATATGTATAAATTTTTATATACAGTAGAACCTCGTATAAGTCGAACTTCAAGGGACACTCCAAAAATTTCGAGTTATAGAGTTTTCAACTTATGGAGGTTTCCGACGTAGGCGGATTTTGATTTGACATAAAGAGGTGGAGATTCATTATTACTAATTTTGAGTTAGAGAGGTGAAATAAATAAAGATTAAAGTTACAAAAGTAACAAACATATTTTAATTTATTATTAATCAACAAAAATATTTTTTCAAAAATATCGTTTTTTTTCTTTTTTTCCAAAATATAGTCATAAATTCCTTAAGTGCTAATCTTATTTATTGTATACTCCCAAATTGTTTTCTAACAATGGTGGTACAATGATAGAAAATTCTTAATGTTGGTTAAGTTGTAAAGGTTGTAAAAATAAAACATTGCCATGTTCGAGAAACAGTGGTCCAATTTAATATTTCGAGTTATAGAGGGAAAATATGTACCAAAATGGCTTGCAGGGACTCACTGAATATTTCGACTAATAGAGGTTTAAGATTTCGAGTATGAAGGTTTTAGGGCTTGAAAGGAAGGGTACAAAACATTTTCTCGAGTTATGGAGATATTCGACTTATCGAGATTTGACTTCTGTATGTAAGAGGTTCTACTGTATGGCATCATCTATAAATTTGACAACCACACTGAGCAAACAACTGTGCTTCTCACAAAAATATTTGTCACCCTCTGGCTCCACAGTTAGTCCTCAAGTCCTGCTTGCAGTTTAGTCACTTTATAGCTATATCATAATAACTCAGTACGCATAAAATATGGTAATGTACTACAATACAAAACAAAACTAGACTGGCTTGTTGGTCGTGTTGGTTGCAAGTGTGACTGCCGAACGGGAAGTCCTGGGTCCGATTCCCGGGTCGGGCACTACTAAATTTTCTGGTAGTGGCTCGGAGTCTGGATATGTGCCCGGTGTATGGCAATAGACTCACCACCTATTCCATAGTGGGACGTAAACATA
>DWDV01001823.1:0-12497 GCA_018245615.1 Mimoniades ocyalus | reverse complement strand
AAAATACAGTTAATTTCACCTATTCCATAGAAGGTCATAAACATAACTGGTGAAACGTTGGAGTGTACTGCACTCTCCTGCCTACCTCTTCAACAATTACAGGCGTTATTTTACGTGTTACGTTCAGTTAATTTTAAGCTTATTTACTAAACTGATAGTGATCTCAAGTTAGGAGTGAATATTTCTGTGACCATATTAATCTTTACATTTGACATCATGAATTTATAACGTAAATCTTAATATAAATTAACACAATTTTTTGGTCTTTTACCTGTAATGGCTGTTGGCTCATGTTAGGTTTTTCCAATGACATTTAATACGAGTTTGTTTTGGAAATTCCGCTAATTATTATAAAGTGGTTTCATAAGTATTGTACTAGTGGTTTTTTTTTTGCTGAATCGTGTTTTCTGGAAATTATATTTCAATACGAATTACATACTGATGAAATATGAATTGTTCGATCTTACCCCTATAGTTAAAAAAAATTTGAACTGGTTATTTAAATTAATAATAATAAACACGAGTGCAATTAGTTAATTATAAAGTCAGTTACTTGTAAAAAGGGAAAAATTAAACAATAAAATAAAAACATTAAAATAATCATACTAGAGACATCGGGACTCAAACCGGGATCTCCTGGATTAGCGACCACCGGATTTCTCACCTGACCTATTGTAACCTTGTAGAAGATTGCGAAATTTACCTTCGTAAGAGTATCCTAATAATATTTTTGCCTGCCGGCGGCCCACGTGGTGGTAAGTGGTCACCATCGCCTATAGACAATAGCAACATCAAGGATTACCAATGTGTTGCCTGCCTTGAAGGAATTTTTTCACGCTCCGTTTGAAGAACCCCATGTCATAGCCTATTTTAAACACCTCCGAAGGAAGCTCGTTCCACAGTTTGCAAGTGCGCGGCAGAAAAGAGCGTTTGAAGCGCACCGTTGTGGACTGCCAAGAGTCCAGTTGGTGAGGGTGGAATCTAGTTCTTCGGCGTGTAGTGCGATGCAAAAAAGGTGGTAATGGCATCATCTTAAAGAGTTCATGAGAGCACTCCCCATTGTAGAGTCGGTAGAGCACACATAATGCGCCAATGTCCCTGCGCAGGCTCAGTGGCTCTAGCCGGGCGGTAAGTTTGGGATCGTGGACGATTTGAACAGCACGTCGTGGACGTTCCTGTTGTTATTATATTACAAAAAATATTGCATATTCTTTTCGTTTTTTTACCAAGCAATTAAATTATTTTTCTAAAAATTTTAAAGAAATACCCTTTTTTACGGTATTATTTAATAAGATGACTACAATTCCTAGCATATTTTTAATGCTGTCAAATAGCCTATTATTATATACTACTTGATATGGGTATTTCAAATACTAACAGTTTTACGTTGGTATCTAGGTAGGTAGGTACCTAATAAAAAAAAATGTTATGTTATAATAAGTTATAAAATTAAATAGCTGTGGTGGTGAATAATAAATAAAATTTTAACAAAACAAAAAACCGACTTCATAAAGAAACAAATAAAAATGCACTAAAAAGTAAAAAAATAATTCGTCAAAGTCAATCAAATTATTACGATAATATCATGTAGGTACAAATATTGTTATTTTTGTAGTCGGCGTCAGCCAAGGAAACATTATAACTTTTATACGAACCACAATATACTGTGAGTACCTACTGTGACAGACCATCAAAATCTATATAGGTACACCCATTTACAAATTAACTTTTAATTTACCTTACTCGCCTACCTACCTTGGCTGACACCAATTGAATTGAAGAGTTCAGTTACTTTCTCATGGATCCCATAATCAGAATCTAACTAAACTCATCAGACTACCTCTGAAGTATACTCTTTCCATTAAAAAAAGAATCATCGAAATCGGTTAACGCGATGTTGAGTTATTCGTCCATTTGTCGCGCACACACTTAATGCAAATTTAAGATTTATGTGGTTATGTCATGGATGCCATTGTCAGAACTAGACCAAATTTAAATGGGACCAAACGGGAAGCACCACCTTTCGATTAAAAAGAAATCAACGAAATCGGTTCACCCAGTTCGGAGAAACGAAGTAACAAACAAAAAAAAAATACAGACGGATTGAGTACCTCCTCCTTTTGGAAGTCGGTTAAAAAAGATGTAAGGCTCCTCACTATGTTTTCCTTTACCATTATAGCCAATATTTAAAAAGAGAATCATATAATTTTTTAAAGTTAAACTGTGAGCCAAGGATTCCTACTTAAGTATAATGATGCATTAAATAAGTCACCAACATTCTGTCCACTATTACATTTGTAGGTATTGTTGCAAGGGTAAATTTGCCAGCTAAGTACCTGAACAGTTATAGATGAATATGACATCACTTACATCACAAAGTACCTATGTTATATATATATGCATATTAATATGAAAGCCTGAAATGTATATAAACAAATGGACACTCCTAAAACAACACCAAAAGTATTAAGAATATACAACTTTAAATGTTTTAACTTCATTTATTGCCAAACTGTGATGATAGTCGTAAAGTGCTTTTCACTTTTATCATTGCGACACCATTGTCA
The DNA here is from genome assembly GCA_018245615.1 of Mimoniades ocyalus. NCBI lineage: Eukaryota > Metazoa > Arthropoda > Insecta > Lepidoptera > Hesperiidae > Mimoniades > Mimoniades ocyalus. The sequence continues at coordinate 9,930 of DWDV01001823.1, read as the reverse complement.
CTCTCTGACCCACCAAACAAAACAGCACACAGAGAAGCTTCCTTCATACTGTCCCATATTGTTGCAGCCCACCTATCTACAGCTTGCATTTGTTTATGTGCATCACTACCACTTGCATCTACTTTTAGGTGGGCCATTACAAAATTGTATTCACTCACTGCATTTTTTGTACTAGATATGACATCTTCCACAGAATCAACGGTACTCAATTTGACTTTCTTAGATTTGTGTTTTTTAAACTGAGAACACAAGCTTTCTTTAGCTTGAGTTAGGTATGTGTGGTAGTCACCTGTTATATTGTCACACCCAATGACTAGGGAAGTTTTCTTTTGTTCTAACACATGATTAAAAATGGATGTAGCATACTGAGGTTTTGTTGCCATTTTTGCTACATTTTGTTTGTACTTTGCCCTATTTGTATGAACGGCATCACCAAATTCAATGTTTTTACTTAGTTTAAGCTGTACCAGTTTCAATGACGCTAATGAATCTTCCACAGAACAGTGCCCATTTTTGCCAGTTTGAATTTTTTCATGAAGGAATTCTCTAGCAAGATTTTTTAACTTGGGTTTATGCATTCTGTCTCCTGTGAAGTTATAAATTAAACTAGTGTCTATAATATATGGGTGCATCATTTTAAGGGCATGCAAATCAATATTTAGTGACTGTCCAACAAGTATGGCGTCTGGTGGTAGAAGTTCCTTTAGATCGTTCTGCACATCTTCAAGTCTCTTGGTAACATTTTGAAGTAAAGACTTGGTAATGCCAGAATATTGTGTTAAATAGTCTGTGATGTTATTGTACGGTTTCACTAGTGCCTCATATACAGTCTCATGTTTCTCATTGACTACTGAAACTCGAGTTAGTTCCAAGCCAGCATTTGTCTTGCACATTTCACAGTCCAAACCAAACATAGGAGACTTGAATGTGACTGGCTTGTATTCATCTTTGGACATGACATAATCTGAATAAGTATTTTTCAATTTACCTTTCAGAGGCACTGGGTAGTTCTCTTCAATCAGTTGCCAAGCTGATAATATCAACTGTGTTCTTGGAAATTTATCTTCTGAATTCAGATCTACAGTTTGCGGCAATTCATCTTTAATTGGGAACACAGCTTTCATCATCACAATTAAATCCTTTCTGACTTCAAGGGCAAGGTTCATGCTGCCATACTTTTGGATAATAGTATCTTTTTCAGTTTCAGACAATGGGACTAAGGCAAGTTCTTTGACCAGGGACCCATTATACACTGAAGGTGTTAAAGTTTCTACGACTTTGTCAAATGTTTTAGCAATAAATGGCATTTCATTTTGGTACTTTTCCCAATGTTTAATGGATATACCCTCAACGACTAGACTTGTAGTTTGACAAACATTATTGCATTTATCTATGACATACCAGCGTGGTGCCTCGGATACATTAAGATTACCTAATAATGAATGCAACAGAAGATGTTGTATGTCTGTAAGCATTAGGGGTATTCTTTCATTTACAGATGTTGAGAGAGAAGCGGCTTCACCATTTGTTTTCAAACGAAAACTTGGTATATGCTTCTTACGGACTTTCACTGTAACATCTATGTCTGAAAAACGATAACTTTAATTAAAGCAAAATAATTAAATGAACAGGTGACAGTCTGGTACCCAAGGAATGGCACTAGAAGTCGAGGTCGGAAAAGGTGGGAGGATGACCTCAGGACAACTGTGGGACCCCTCTGGATGAGAGTTGCGGAAGACAGGGAGCAGTGGAAAGAGTTGGAGGAAATCTATGCCGTAAGGCACACCAAACTGAGACACTTTCTATAATTCAAGTGTTGATTTCTAATATATGTGTATAACTGTTAAAATAGTTCTGAAAAATAAAGGCTTTATTATTATTATTATACATGTTTAAAGAATTCTCTCAATTTTATTGTTGCTATTAACGCATTCGAGATTTTTACTTTCAGTTGCGTATAATTTTTGATCAAATTTAGAAACCGACCTGGTAATTAAGCCTTTGCAAATATAACATGTTAATAAAGAAATTAAAATATGAACAAATAAATTAGTAGAGTAAAAGGCTAATAGCAATGTAACTTAAAATATTTAAAAGGGAACTAAAAAATAGAGAGTAAGTAAAGGAAATCAAAACCTATTTAGTACCGCGGGTATGCAAAAAGCTCTGCTATCTCTCTAGGTCAAGGAGAAAATGTGATCTATTAACGCTTTATAAAGCCTTCCGCTGCCATGCGCGTTGCAAGCATGTTGATTAAGCACGATATGGGACCAAGACCTCTAAGATAGTACATACTTTCCGACTGGCTGCATGCATGTCGCTTTTTGCTATATGGCTCTTTAGAAACGGTTTTGTTCATTGTCTTACTGGAGTAAATTGTATTTTTAGTAAACACGCGTTCTTATAGCTCGAGTAGTGAAATGATAGCTATGGCTTTTCACAGAAAATTGGTAATATTCGTATTTCGCTTGAGCACCAAGACTTGTGAAGCATCACGATGACATGAATATAGGCTTAATTAATTTAAAAAAAATCATGCCTACGATTGTCAATGTAAGACTTGACAGTGACAATCCATTTGAAAACTTTTTAATAGCTTGAAATATAGCACTCAGGCATAGATAATACGGATTAACTAATGTAAACTAGTTGCGAATAGCGTGTTTATGTTCAAAATATCGCTGATTATTTTAACTGTTACTGTTAGTTTACGTCATCAGAAGTATTGAAAAACATTCTAATGAATTACAAAAAACATACTGCAATTTCTTTGGCATATTATCAGGGTTTGTAAAGGAAAACGTGAATAATATTATTTTTATGACGCGTGTAATACAACACCAATTATTATTTACAAAAGTTTTATGACATCTGTGTTTATGACACAAAAGGGACACAAGGCCACAGCTAAATAATGTCGATTAGTATTATGTAAATGTCGGCTATCTCTTTTGCTCCTGTAGGGACGACGACATCCCATCCTACTAGCGCCTATGATAATGTTACGTTTGCCTTCTTCATGAGCTAATAAACATTTCATCTTGCTAGTTGGTATAGCCCACAGCAGTTTTTCATAAATTAAGTCGGTGAACGTATAATTTATCAAGACAAATAAATATTACACAATGGATTCAGCTTTACGGGAACAAGTTATGATAAATCAGTTTGTGTTAGCAGCGGGATGTGCACGAGAACAAGCTAAACAACTTCTACAATCTGCTCATTGGCAGTTCGAGGTAAATTTGTGCTATATATGTAAACAAACAATAAAGTCACGAAATGGCTACTACATAACCCTTATATAGACGTAGCCTGCCAACTTTTATTTCTAAATAAAAGTTAAATAGGCATTAAATATGTTTGTATTTGTCAACAAATAGATGAAATCGTTCCGCGTAGTAATCTCATAAGCAGTAGGTATGTAATATAAAGAGCCATTGATAATAACAAAATAGAGCACGCAGTTGGTAAATAACATCAGAATAACATTCGTGTGACACATCTGTTATTGGAACTGATTAATTAAAATCGCACAATATTCAACGGAATGTCGTCAATCACATGAATGAAAAATCACGTTTACATAAATACACACGTATTATAGTTATACATAGATATATGTGTTATTGATTCTGCAAGTTATTTTAGGTGTAACCTCACTTTTAATGCAAACTTTTTAAGAGACTATTTTCGTAAAAATATATGGCGTACTCACTCAAGTACATTATTTCCGTTCACGAAAACTGTGTTTGCTGTGTACCTACAGTAATATAAATTAAATGTGTCATTTTTTTTCTGTTAAGTACAAAACAATGATATGATACTCCTTGCTAATTGTTTTTTGTAACAGAACAATCTGTGAAAGTCGCATACGGGGTTTTAGGGGGTGCCATATATTTTTTGATAGGTGTAGGTGATGGAATTATTTCGGTAGTGATTGAATGTATTTCAGCTTAACCTCTTACAAATCTTTTTTTTTGGTTGCCAAATAAAATATTAAACAAAGTCAAAAGGCAATTTGTCATTGTTATTATTTCACATATTTATTCAAAAAATAATATTATTTCACATATTTGTTCTGATGTGCCCAATTTCCCTTTATCTTATTTAATCTATTTTCATCAACTATTCTTTAATTAGAATGCTGACAAAGTTCTACTTTTGTATATATCAATATTTGTGGCTGTACTATGATAAATATAATTTTTTTTTCATTCCAAATCTTTGTCCTATGCAAGGATACCAAAAAATATTAAACTAGATTAAATTGGTACTACAAATTTATCATTGATGTACAAATGTACCTAGTCATCCTAGCTAGTGGAATATTTTGGATCTCTCCTTTGAAGTTATAAATACATTCTTAATTTTAAAAGTATAAAAAGTAGTATTGTATAAAGGTCTATTGAAATTGACTTCTTCTTCTTCATGTTGATAGCTGATCGTGAGTGATCAGCTATCATGATGAAAGTATTAGTCGCAATGTCCAGGGTGCACAGGCAGTATGTGTGCGTAATTAATCAGATACAGTCGCCACTCCGTGATGCTTCTTTCATGCACATTAAAAACATAACAACATAAGCAGTTATGGCACTTATAGTAATAATATAAAATATTTTATATCATGAGATATCTATAAATATATTGGGACATCTGCACACAGCCATGCTATTCCAAATAGGCCAGAGCCTGTGCTTTGGTGCCTAAGCTGTTAGTAAATTAGATGGAAGTATGTGCTTATATATGTAGATAGACACCAAAAATATTTTTTTTTCTGTGTCTGGGTGTAAAGAAACATGCACCAAATAATATTTGTTTGTGGTGGGAATCAAACCTAATTTTGGACTCAACATCACTGAATCAACAAGCTATGTCAATATTCCATTATCTATTCAGACATTAAAAAGAACTATTACTAGAACTTCAAAATAGAAGAGAATTTTGAAATTAACTGTCTCATTGGTCAAGTGGTGGTAAGTGTGACTGCTGATTGAGAGGACATGTGATCGGATTGACTTATAATTTCTAGTTAGAATTTCTAGTAGTGGCTTGTTGTCTCACTTTGTGCCTGGTGACTAACCCTCTATTCCATAGCAGAACATAAATATAACTGATGAATTATGGGAGTGTACTACACTCCTGAGCTTATCTCTTCGGGGATTACGGGTGTGATGTTACTTTTTTTTCTCTATTAAACATGAAACAGATTTTTGTTATTTTATAGATGGATTTGGATAAGAATTGGATTGTGATATTTGTGAGCCAATTTATAACATTACATTAATACATCTTGTTCAGGTTGAACTACCTAAAAGTTATCCTCTACTGAACAGAATATGATTACAATGATGATAGTTAAAATAAGACAATAGTCTGGTGTTTTATTACTGTTTCAAAAACAGAACAACTCTCATTTAGTACCTTTTCAAAGTGACCTCCATCAGCAGATACACAAGCCAATGGCCCAAATGAGACACTGTTGCTCCTTGTACCCCAGCAAGTTTTTGTGTTAATTCTATTGTACCTGTATCCATTCATTCCTTACTGTTACAAGGAGACTTAACACCTTTATATACATATATTTCTCATCCTCATTCAACAATAGTCAGGACATTATCATACTAATAAAGATTACTTGCACGTAAATAAATAGTGTAAGTGTGAATATCACTGATGTGGAATGTGATTCCATTTTTATGGTTGTAGACTGTGTGGCTGCAATATGTATATTAGTGTAATTTTTTTTATGAGAGATTAAGCTTTTAGTACACACTTGTATTTATAATTATATGTATTTTTCCCAAATGTTGTCAATAACATTAACTATTTATTTTTTTAACATAACACATAGCTCCGAAGAACTGTTTGACCTGGTGCCTGTGTCACCTTCCCTCCATCGCACCACCTGCTGAAGATTGAAGTTTCATCCATATCAGCTGGACTTGTGGTGGTCCTCCACGGTTCGGTTTGCGCGTTCGGTTTTACGGCGTACGTGCAAGATGTGGAATGCGCTTCCATCTGAGGCTTTCCCGGAACACTATGACATGGGGTTCTTCAAGAAAAGCGCAAAGAGAGCTCTCGTTCAAAGCTGGCAAGGCATTGGCCACCCCTCTGGTGTTGCGTATGTCCATAGGCGACGGTAACCACTTACCATCAGGTGGCCCGTCAGCCTGCTTGTCAGGCTGAATATAAGAAAAAAACATCACATTTGTAATCCCCAAAGAAATAGGCAGAGGAATGTAGTACATTCCCACATTTCAGCTGTTGCTTACTTACAACCACAACCAAATGAGACAGTTTTGAGTTTATCACTGTTATAAAGACATTACATAACTTAATAATTTACCTCTCATGCATAGATATTTCTAAGGAAGGGAGAGGAACTCAGTTTAGTGCACAATGCTACTTTTAGCTGATTATATATTAAGATTTATTACATATATTATACTGATATTATATAATATGCATTGATTATATTTATTTATTATATTTATTTATATTATATATGTATTGGTTATTTTGAACATCTTTATGATCTTATAGTAAAAAAAAATACCTCATGATACAGATTATATTCTTGAAAATTTTCCATTATATTATGTACATAGAACATAGGGTATTGTATCCATTTAAAAGTATTTCAATTAAATTGTGTTGTAGGGAAGTGTCTGTATGTGGACTTCCTATGTTTGTATTTCCAGGATGTTTTTATAAGAGCTCGTAACACAAAAGTCACTTTAAGCTGTTTTAAACACACCAGAGTGTACTGTAACCTATTTTCAGTAATACTACAATACACTGTGAAATGTAGTTTTTATTTTAGATGCTCAGGAACAAGAAATGAATGATAATCGACTAAGTGTGTTACGTACTAATGTCATTTATACAACTAAATATAATAGTTTGCTCATGGATAAGTTGGCCTGTTTGTTTCAAATCATGCTAGTTTATTATATTATTTCTACAGCAATGATGAGGTTGGTGGTATTGGATGCAAGTGTGACTGCCTTGCATTTTCTAGTAGTGGCTCGGAGTGTGGACACGGGCCCAATGTATAACAACAAGCTCACCACCTATTCCATTATAGGTTGTAAATATGACTGGTGAAATGTGGGAGTGTACAACACTCTTCTGCTTACCTTTTTTAGGGATTACATGTGTAATATTGTTTACCCTACATTTCATTCATTAAACAATTGAAAAAGTATTTCAAGTCACTCATTTCCTATTATTTAAACTGGTCCAGGTCATGTTCATTATTTTGGCTTCAAGTAAATTGTAATCCAAATGAACGACTACCACACAATTAAATATCTTTTAATAAGATGTGTTATGTTTGCCGAAATTAATTACATAATAATATGTAAAATGTACAAAGTTAAATGAATAGATTATTTGTTTTTATTTCTTTAGAAATATGCATATGCACCAGAAGCAACTTTCAAATTCAAATATCATTTATTCAAAATTGGTTTATTACAACACTTTTTGCACGTCAAAATGAAACTACCACCTCTTCGGAAAATGCCTTACTATGGAGAAGAAGAGGCGAAAGAAACTCCATAGGTGTGCTTCTGCATCTTTTTAAAATAAGCACTTATGTTATGATGTAAATTATAATTATTATTACGGACATCGCGTCCGTATTTCCCGAAGAGGCAAGCAAAGTATTGTATGTATGCAGAATGAATAATGACATTACTCTCACGTTTCACCAGATCACGATAATACACGACGAGGGGTTTCAAACCCTAGACCTTTCGATCAGCGCGCTTACCAGTCGACCAATGAAGTATGAGACCCAAACGAATGTCCAATAATCACACATAATTCTGTTCCCTCTGGATGTACACGCGATGGTACGCAAATATGGATTGCCTGTAAACAGATTGTCTGCTTAATGGATATTTTCCGAAGAAGGAATCATTACATCCTGTGTACGTAATACGTAGTTCCGTACATAGGCATCGTATACCACATGTGATAGTGATTTTTTTTTAACATGAACATTTTTATATCTTGGCAAGTCGCTTCTTTTTTAGTAGTTTTACTATTTTTAAATTCATTAATACTGCACCGAAATATGTTTGGCTCTATTAAAAGTTGTCTATATGAAAACAAAATTAGTTATGAACACAAAGATCACAAACGCAAACAATGATTTTTAATGGATTTTTTGCGGATAAATAATTTTTAATTGTGCTTACAGCCCATTATCCTTAGTCCTTAAAATCAAACATAGATTAATGTGTTACTATCAGAGTACACATATACCAGGTTTGCATACAGAACTAAATCATACTAGATCAAAATTCTCTGCCTAATGAGCAGTAGAAACAAACGCACTTACGTGAAGTTCTAAATGTAGGTGGATTCAATTAAAATCTTATAAACATGGAGAATCTCGTCATTTTCACATAATTGACTGCTCTTCAAAAATGTAGTTCATAATTTGAAATGGTTTCGTCATGAATTTTTTTATTACTGAAACACGCTGAGATGAAATATAATGTCTTTTTTATAGCTACACAAATAATTTTTCGGCGTGCGTATGTATTTTATAACGCCCCAGGTGCTAGGTTCCAGAAAGTGATTCATTGCTGAAATATTCTGTTACTCAACACTGATTTTACAAAATGTAATGTGTTGTTTGTGTACAAGAGAAACTTGAGCGTCATATACGCCTACAATTTATGTCGGTTAAAGTTACTAACTTGTCACCAGTTTCGCGTAACTCGATAAGGATCGCGGCACACGCGAATTCAATGTCTAAGTGTAGTATATACAGAGGTATGTGTTTAATAAACATCGAATAAAAATTACTGAATATGGCATTTTGTAATTATTTTGTAACAGTGCTAGAAGATAAAGGAGTTTCAATTCCAGATATACATATATTATATTTACATTCTCCTGGCAACGGTGAAAGGTTACAAACGGAGTCACCTTAAGATTGTATTGTACAATACAAACACCTTCAGTTGTTAACATATTCATTGTATGTACACGGGGCTTATTCTCATCAGTTCTCCTTAGAGCAAGACAAGGAATTGCTCCAGATAGTTGTTTCAATCGAAGTCCTTAATTACCGCATCCACATTAGAACGGGGACATGAAACGAGAACAAAGCATACTCAAGGACAATATTTTTGTAACCTAGCGGATACACTTATGCTAACCGCTACCGCCTATTACTCAGTACTAACCCTACAATATAGGGTGTTGGTGTTTACAGTCCCTAAATACCGGCAAGTATTAAATTTCATTTTAATCACCCTGTGGGGTCTGACGTCAAGTTTTTTAACGTGATTCGCCGTCGCACCCATCTATGAATTTTGTATATGAGATGAATGATATCTATCAATATTCACTTAGGTTTAAACCAAAAGTAAGGACAATTCTTTCTATCATCAACTAACGCAAAAATATAACTAAGTAGAGCGTAATTAATATTCCACCTACATGACACTTTAACCTGTAACGTTTATCGGTTATTAATGAGCCTCTTTATGACTTGAGTACCGATACGGTAAGATACGAGGTGTTCTACCTTATTTGTCCTGATTCATTTATGTCACATCGGAGGAATAAATAAGCTTGGAAAGTTAGCGCGTTACGAACTTGCTGAACAACAACGTAATCTCGTAGAATCTTGCCTTTTTACCTAATTGAATACCTACATAAATAAAGAGATTTCTAATCGGATTTTAACTTTGTAAATAATCATTTGAAGCGTTCATCGATTCTTGTTCCCGAAATTATTATATGTAGCAAAGGCATCAAAGATCTTCTATTAAAGTAGCAAAAGTGCACCAACAATCGATTAACAATGTACCTAATCGTTGTATCCATCGAACGATTGCGATAATATAACACATCATCATCATCATCATCAGCCTATCTCAGTCCACTGCTGGACATAGGTCTCCC